>JAQFVV010001502.1:0-65369 GCA_028023455.1 Epiperipatus broadwayi
AATAAAATTAACTAGATCAACTCCCAATGGAGACAGATAATACTAATAATTCTTAAAAAAGTATAAATTTGATCAGATAAAGTTATCATTTTAGTTGCTCAAAAATTAATTTAATTCTTATTCAATTATTTATTACAATAAAAATAAAATTTGCCAATACAAGTTTATCTTTAATCCAAATAATCATAACAGAGTAAAAGAATTTTATAAAAAATAAAAAATATATGTTGCTTTACAGGACAATGGTATAAATTATCAGTCATACTCCAGCAATTATAATTTCAAAATCTTCATAAAGTAAATATTTTATAAAAATAATTAAAAGATTAAAAGGGCTACAATGGAATTTCCCATACCTCAAGAAAATAAAAATAAAAAAATAAATAGCTTCAAAAGAATTCAAAATCTTTCAGATATTCTAAGTTGCCTCAAAATAAAGGGGGGGGGGGGGGGTAATTTTTAAAAAAATCAGTTTGTTGTTGATTGTCTTAGTAAAATATGTTACAATAAGAAATTTATTCATAATTTCTCATACCCAATATAAAACTAATTCTGCTATATGATAATAAAAATAAAAACCATTTAACAATGAAGATAAATAAAAAAATTATACCCAAGCTTTGAAATTTTTAGAGTCACTGCCATTGATATTTACTCAATCAATTCAGATTATCCTTTAGTTTCCAGCTAGAAATTAGCCAGACAATTATAGGATTTGGTAGTACGAATTAGACCTGTGGTCTGTGTTTGTGATGACAGAATGCTGTACCTTTCTCCAGAGAGAGGGGGTTGTGATGGCAGAAATTTCCCTTGAAAATTTTAAACTTCAGATCATGGATTTAGCAAACTAATATATTAATGTTGAGAACCATACATAATAAATAACTGATTCTATATATATAAATATAAAATCCATATCCACTTTTTTTACAATAAAATGGAAAATAATATAATTTTATTAAAAATGTAAATGCTTAGTTTTTGGTGATATATTTTTAAATAGAAGAGTAAAAGAATTTTTCTATCATTTTCAATTTGTTTTAAATTAACTTTATTAGGTTACAAGTCTTATTTAAACAAAAGAGATTTCAAGTAGAAAAGCAATACGATAGATGTTCATACAACTGAGCAATAATCAATATATATCTAATGCATATTAATTATATTCAATAACCATGTCACTGGGTTGTTGTTAATGAGATCAGATTCCATGTAGCTGCAAAAATATCAGCTAGTGAATGGGTTTGATCTATGGTTTTAATGTTATTTAATTTTTTTAGAAAGGGAGATTTAGTATTGGGAGATGTGGGATTAAAGCTTAGATAGCATCTTATGAACCAGTATAAAAAGAATGAATGTAGTAATTCTTATATTGGGAAAAGGACCACTTTGTATATTTTTTATAAGGTTGTTGATTATTAGTCAGTTTGAATGAGTTATGTTAATGATAAGAGTACAAGGAAGAAGTGAGGAACAATCCATAAGAAAGTGTTCTAATGTTTCTTCATTTCTATGACAGAGGGCACATAATGGATCTATATTTGTGAAGTGTCACTTGTAGAAGAAAAAATAATTAGTAAGAAGGGCTTTGACATTTATTTTTATTAAGAAGACTAGATAATTTTATATTTTTTTTCATGCTTCTTTAACATTAAATTTTTTTTTAAATTTATAAATTAATATAATGAACTTTAATGGTACTAATTATGGAATATAAAAAAATAAGCACTGATTATGGAATAAAAAACAAAAAACAGACCAAAGATATGAAAAAATGATACAAAGACAAGATTTCATATTGTTATTTTATGATTCTAAATTAAAATGTTGATGTATTTGGAAATAAATGATATAAAGGAGATGAAGTGGCATGGTTTAATGTGATTGGTGAACTCATGAAATTAAAGCCATAAATCATTTGACATAAATAAGTGCTTTTAAACTGCCACTTTTCAATTGTATATTGAATTCAATATAATTATATAGATTCAACATCTCATAGAGAAAATATAACAGACAGATATAAGTATAAAATGTGAATAATTAACAAGCAGTGTCTGACATCTGCTGCCATATGGAATATGATAATTAATCAAAGACTGCATTATTAAAGTCAAAATAAATACAGTATATATTTATAAAATATCAAAATTTATAACTAGTTCTATTAATAGTCAATTTGAGTTCAAATCAGGAAACATTAATATTTTTTCAAATTTTAATCAAGCTTAGAATCTATCTAGCCATCTAACATTTACCAATAAATGAATAACTAGCTTTTTAGAGAAAAAGTAAATAAGATGGAAAACTATTCACACCTGATAAGTTGTAAATGTAATAAGCTTTTTTCTTTACTGTTGCTTATAGTGGCTATGGAAGAAGTCTTTGGACTGCAGTGGGTTATTAAATACTGTTTGATTTTTTTTTTTTTTAATAATGTCATAATTTACTATATATATTATACCCTATAATATAGAAAGCTACTTTATTGTTTTCCTGAAGGTTTGTGATGATATTTCAGTTGTATTTATATAGTGGACTATTTCCATCATCTAATATTACATATTGAATGTCTTTTGAAAAATTTAACTTTATTTAAATATTCCAATTACATTCAACAGTTAATAATAGCACACAGGTTAGTATATACACAAACTTTCAAGAGGTATCATTCTTCTCTCTTCTTCAGTAGGGACTCAACCCTGGACTCAAGATTTTTGAATATTGAATTTTCAAATTAACGTTCTAATCAACTGAGCCATCCTGCCAAAGGCAACAGTCAGTAGAAATTTCATATAATTATGTGTGAAGTTCCTCCTGATTTCTCTACTTTTTCCTAAGAACAAAGTTGATTAGTGGTTTCCATAGATTATGTATAATCACTATCCTGAAATTCAAGAAACTTTAAGACTTTGAACCCATGATAAGTTATATTTTACTATCTAGCATTTATTGTTTTTAAGCTTACATTAGATAGCTCAAGAGCAAGATGGACAGTACTGCTCTTGGAAGCATATGTGAAAATCATGTGCTATAGCAGTTAGTATTAAATATATTCTTTCAAATATCATAATGAAGCTCAAATCTGATATAAATTAATCAAATGTGAGCCTAACATTATTTAAGACATACAAGTATTTTGAATTGAAGTGTATCAAAATTAATATAAAGAAATAGAAGTTTAGTAAATAAGTAAAAATTAGCTTCTGTATCAATATTTAGTCTGCAATATCTTCTACATATATATATATATGCAAAATGTTTAAATCACTGAATAGCATTTTCTACATTATAATAATAAGTGCTGGAAGAATGAAGCATGTAATTTTGGTGATAGAAAAAATTTAATTCAAATATTTTTTGCAAATTGTCTTAAATAATATGGAGAAATCTATAAATCTGTTTCACTTCTAATACGATAAAAATTAATAAATATTAATTTATTTGTGGTTCTTGTGAATAATCATCAAATCGATTTTCAGTTGATATACATATATTGAATATGAAATACAAGAAACTAAAATCTCAACTCTATCACCATAACTTTTAATGATCACTTTGATAAGTATACTATTAGTTTTTATTTTATTAAACGATCAATAAGATTTGGACATTTTTTACAGTAAATAAATGAGCACATTGAAAATTGCATAAATTATTTTGACAAGTTAATCTTAAACAACATTAATAGACAACTAATTATAAAGTGAAATTTCAATAATTTCTCTTAGAAAGCTTACAATCATCGAATGTTACTAGCTTACCATGGAAAGGGGGGTTTCTTTAGGCCATTTACAACTGAAGGTGGTAACTTTTTCAAATGGTCAGTCACCAAATTAACACCAACATTGATATTATTCATTTTAATTCTTTAGAAGTTTTACATATATATAATAAAACAAGATTTTTTTAAAAAAATTACCATATATAAAATAAGGATATTATCCAGTTGGTCTATTCGCTAATAATAAGATCAGTTCATTAAATAATTGAACATATATACATTCATAATTACCACTATCATACTCATTTCTAAAGAGCGGCGATGACTAACACATTCAATATGAATACTCATAAAGATAATATCTGATAAGAGAGTAACTCTTTGTTTATGGCAATTTAACAATACTGAAAAATAGTATTAGTTTAAACATTTATTTAAAAATATTAAAAAAAGATTCATAATAAATAAAATTAAAAACATTACGAGTTTTTTTTTTTTTTTAACAAATATATTTACATAAATATTAAAGGCCTATATAGTTATATAAAACAAATACTCACATATCTGTAGACGTACATACGGTTATAAGTATTAAGGTATTTAATAAGAAATAAAAGAAATAATACCTTTATTAAGGCGAAAAGTAGCTTATCCACTCCCCATTTAAAATAACCTTCAGCCATCTTTGTTTAATAAGGTGTATTTGAAATCTCGCTGAGGAATATTTATCATGCATAATATTAAAAGTTTTAATAATACATATCAATCAAATAAATTATTATTTTTAATATACATATTAAAATGTTATAAGTAATTTATAAATTATTTTTGATATTGTATTTTGTTGACGTTTTTCCCTCTGCAGTGCCATCTTACGATTATTCATTATGTTAAATGTCTGCCGTGTTTTAAAATATTTTTATTTTTTCTCTCTCTCCTTAATGATTAGGAATAGACTATTTAAAATGATTTATCGGTTTTTTTCTTACAACTTTTTTGACAGTAATATCATTACATCTTCAAAAGTAACTAATAAGTCGTATTTTGCCCGTCCAAAAAATAACGCAACATTTTGATTTTTAATAGTTGTGAAAAAAAAAAAGCTTTTGTTTATCTGATTGATATTTAGTTTAAAAGTTTTGTTTGTTAGACAATTTTTTGGTGTATATAATCAATCATCCATCCTTATATCTGGAATATTTATTAATAATACCTAATTACCCATTCTACATATTTTTGTTAAAACCCAATAAAAAGAAAATATTTGATTACCTTTAAATTCCAAAAATAAAATTAATCTATATTTAAATATATTATTCCCAGAAAGAATCTGATTCGATCAATATTGGGTTTGACCTGATTGGCGCAAAGGTTAATTATAATGAAATAATTTAAATAAAATTAATAAATTACATAGTGTATTTTTGCATGGTCAAATTTGAACGTCATCTTATTGATTATTGATATTTCGATAGTCAACTATTTTAATAGATTAACCTTCGAACTCGGGTATCGTTAGTAGATACTTTTATCAATATTTTTTTTTACTATGAACTATGGAGTCAATAGATTAATTAATTGTTCACAATGTAACCGAAAAGCATATTTAAAATTTTTAATTGATAATATATTACTTTGACTTCCGTTTATAGCTTTTTTTACTTTATTTTTTCATAAACTTTGTAAATAATAGTAATTTATGTTAGAAATATAGTGAAACATTATCAATGGCAATCAATTTTTTTTTTATATATTGCTGGATTTCATAACATTCTTTAAATACATTTTTATATCAGCAAAAACTGTTAAAACCAAATGGCATAAAGTTGATCAATTAGTGATTTTCTATAGAATTGTGCAATATTTTAGTTGAATTTGTAAAATAACTAATTTTTTTAAATGTGTATGTTTAAAACATTTTATTAAACTACTCTGTGCAAAAAAAAAAAAGAAACAAAATTGAGAAAAAAATGATAAATTATCCCGTAGGAAAAAAAATGTGACTAGCATTATTCTTGGTATATTATTTCCTTTTGTAAATGAATATTACCCCCAAAGAAATAAGGACTATTTAAAGATGAGTAACCCTGGAAATTTTAAGTCGTAATTTTATGCTTAATTGGAAAACTTTTGCTGTTTCTTCTTATAGATAATTAATAGAAAACAGTATCTGTACAAAAAATGTTATTCTAAGATGCCATAGTTACTTTTTTTTTTTTTTAATTATCAATTATATCTCATTCTAGACTGAAGTATATATATATATTACATTTTATCGTTCCTTCTCTAATGTTTTTATAATTGATTGGTAGTAAAGATATTATAAAGGTGAAAATAATCATAATATTCTGTTTAAAATGTTATATGGAAGTGTAATTTCATATTTTTGTTGATTTTTTAAGATTGTAAGCAATTGTCACTAATGAAGTAACTAATAAAACAAAAATCCATCATTACTTTTGGTACTTTATCATTATTTTCTATTTAATTCTAACAGCAAGATCCCATGTCAGATCTATTTGGCTGTGCAAGAGCCTTAGGAACTTTTTCTGAATTTCTCATTATAACTTGAATAATATAAAGTTCATAAAAACTGCTAGAAACTGATATATATATATGTAATAAATTTAAAAATTTGTCACAAAATAAACTGAGTTTACATAATTAAATGTAAAGTATGTTATTTATGTCTCATGATAAGTTACAGAAAAACAACATATTGACTTGTTTTGACAGTCCTTCCATTTACATTATTTAATACTTATCAATAAAGCAAGTCATATATAACATGCACAGAATGTAACATCTAGATATTTAATCAATTATATATATATCTGTAATTAAAAATTTTCCTGATTTAAATTACAGAAAAACAATTACTTAAACTGTTTTGATAATCCATCTGTTTGATATTGCATAAAATCATTAATGGAATATTAGTCAATAAATATTATATATAGAGCTCGCAAAATAAGCTCTTAACAAGTTCTATATATAACATTTGTAAATACAAGATTATTAAGTTAAGTCATGTGATATATAACTTGATTTTTTTGTCATTTTAGTCAATAAATAAGAGTGCAATAACAAATTTAGCTATTATTGCCTCCTATCTTTTCAAGTAAACGTAGATGAACTTCCATTATTTGTATTCATGGAACTACAGTACTGACAGAAGAAAAACAAGCAAGAGAGATCTGCCTCCTAAGTTTGAAAACAGTTCTAGGGACTTACAAAGGTCTCACTGCTCTATATTATTTTATGAGTCTCTGAGTGAATTTATTGCTGTAAATAATATTTTTTATAATTGCGAAGAAATAATTGATATTATAATTATATTTAAGTTTCTTTGTAACCAATAAAACATGTTTGGTCATCATGTGAATAATTCACTTTATATATTGTAACTGTCATTAATATGTGCAATGATGAGTGTGATAGAGACTAATCAGTAATGGAGTATGTGTATATTCAGCAAATGCAGTATGAAAACACAGGATATAATTTATTGTATTCAAACTACATTTACTTAAATATTTGTTTATGTTTATGTTGACTGAATTTGAATGTACCCAAATAATAATAACATAAAGTAAATCAATACATCGCATGGAAATTTTCTTTAATGTGTGTCTGTGTTTAATGTATATTACTAATTTTATTTGGGTACCATGGCTAAATGAATACTCTTCTTCATTATATTTCCACTTGATTTTCTTATATGAACAATATCTAAATAGAATATATCTCAGGGTTCAAAATATGCATGAGTGTGTGATCAACTGCATTTAGTAATATTTGCCTGAGGGGTGATATTTTAGATGTGATAATATATTGGACTATTTCCACCACCTATCATTAAATATTGAATGTCTAGAAATTTTTAAACTTTTCCAAATACAAACAACTGTTAGTAATAACCTGTGTTGTCTATGTGATATTTGAAAAGTTTAAAATTTTCTAGACATTCAACATTTAATGATAAATGATGGAAATAGTCCAACATATTATTAAACAAATTTAGTAAATAAGTATAATCTTAATTTTAAAAAAGTACAAGTGAAATTTAATGAATAAAAATTTTAATTAATTGTATTTACTATTATATATATATTATTTCTTTACAATTAATAGATTCATTTAATTAGATAAAATTTTCTCCAACTTCTGTTTTCATAAGAAAATAAGTTGTCATTATTAAAATATATATTTTGTGTGTGTGTGTAGTTGTATTCAATAATATTTATAACATAAATAATTATTTGCTTTATAAATTTAATAAGATAGTCTTTATTTTTATTATAAGCACACACTAATTTTAACATATAACTCAACTATAAAATTCAGGGGGAAGCATGTTTTTCAGATTTACTAGAATAATTAAACATTAGTCTTTATTTCATTAAGCATGTGATTCAAAACTAAATATACAAATAAATAACTAGTTTAACAACTATACTGTATCTTCAAGAAACTTCAGTTAAAGTTAGCAATCCTTTATTGTAGTCCATTATTTATTAATTTTGTAAATTCTAAATATATATTTATACTCCATAAATACAGAATGGAAACTTTTTCTAATGATGCTATACTTCTAAATAAAATGCCACAAGTGTAAAAACTATATATTACTTATAATAGATGTAAATAAATTCCATATACTGGAGTCGGCAAACTTTTTAATATGAGCCATTTTGTTTTGTCACAAGAAAAAAAGTATCTTCCTCTTCCCACACTAGAGTCACAAGGAAAGAGGTGGGAAATATGTCCCAGAAAAATACAAATTTCTAAATGGCTGTGAATATATTTGAACATTTATTTTAGTAATTGAACATACATCCTAATAAAAATAATTCTCCTAAATAAATAAAAACAATAAAGTACTTTTGAAAGTTTGATTTATTCACAAATTTCTAATATTTAAATATTCATCATATACAATAATGACTATTCCATAATAAAGCTGAATTCAAGAAACAATGTTGTAATGCGCAATTTTTCCTCTCCTAGAGTCATCAAAATATTTACAAATTATAAGAGAAAATAAAAAATGTATTTTTGTTTATCATGATAAAAAGAGCCACAAGGTTGGGATCAAAGAACCACATTTAGCTCATGAGTTGTAGTTTGTCAACCCCTGCCATAAAACATTAAAATACAATATTTTTAAAATTAATAAATATGATTACTGTCTAAAATTGTGGGTTTGTGGAAAACATAAATGCCTCTTGTTTAATTTCACTTGTTTGAACATCTGGGAGAAGACTAAAAAAAAATTTAAAAACAAACAAACCAAATATTTAAATATATATGTATTTACAAGTTAAATACACTTTTTTTAAAACGCAAGAATAAAAAAATATAAATTTTTATTGGATGATGATTCATTAATAAATTATTCTCATTGATCTATTGGCAAAAAGTTCTTAAAGACATTAAAATATTATTGTTACTATAGTCATTATAATTATTTCAACAGAGTTCTTCAAAATTGAAAATGTTCATAAACAAATTACTTGAGAAGTTTCCCTTTTAATTAGCTTAACAATAACTTATAAATTTGTTAAAACAGGCAAAACTCTCCATACTAGTGCCTCTCAGTGCCAACCAGAGTAATCAATGGATGCCAGAAGACTTGTGCAAAAAATCCCTGTCTAATACCTACTCATCCAATATCCCCAGACTAGTTTCTGGCTTGTGGCCTTCATTAGTGAGGAGCTTTGGATATGAGAGCACTGCACCTAGATCTTAGGATCTAATGCAACCCTCCAGCAGCCACCTTTTAACTCAACTGCAAAACTATGAGAATAAAATTGAAAACACAGTTCAGTACCCATACATTTTGGTGTCTTTAGTTCTTTAACAACCATAGCCACCACTATATTATTAAGCAGGATTGGTGATAAACCACTAAACATCACATGATCACCATTACTTATGCTAGTACATATCTTATTAAAACAGGCAAAACTCCATACAGTAGTGCCACTCAGTGCCAACTAGAGTAATCAATGGATTGCCAGAAGGCTTGGTTTAACACCAATCCTGCTTAATAGGATAGTGGTGGCTATGGCTGTTAAAGAGCCAAAGACACCAAAATGTATGGGTACTGAACTGAATTCAGACCCATATGACTATATAAGCTATTGAGCTTAGATTGAAAATATTGTTTTCAATTTTATTCTCATAGTTTTGTAGTTAAGTAGAGTTAAAAGTTGGCTGCTGGAGGATTGCATTAGATCCTAAGATCTAGGTGCAGTGCTCTCAGATTCAAATATCCTCACTGGCAAATGCCACAAGCCAAAAACTATTCTGGGGATATTGAATGAGTAGGCATTAGATAGGGATTTTTTGCACAAGGCTTCTGGCATCTATTGATTACTCTGGTTGGCATTACTGTATGGAGAATTTTGCCTGTTTTAATAACAGGTATGTGCTAGCATAAGAAATAGTGACCATGTGATGTTTAGTGGATTACAAATTCGTTATTGTAAAGTAAAAAAAAATATTTTTTAAATATCAATTGATGTAGCTTTTTTGAAGCCTATTGATTTTCTTTTAGATAACCTTTTTTGCTTGATGGTATTGACATTTGATAACTTGCAAAACTGTAAGACTTCAGACAAAAGGTTGGATTTCATTTCTTCATAGCTATTTGTTACAATGAATAAGCAATAAAAATGAATAGAAAGACATTTCCGAGAATTTTAGTGTACTGATATATTTTTCTTAGGTAATAGGTGAAGAAATAACCATAGTAAACATTGAATATCTCCTGAGAAACCCAATCTCCATTCATAAATGTTTTACATGTCCTTTGCATGTTCCAGAAATCATTCTAAAAAAACTTTCCACAATAATTGTTTTAAAATTCTAAAAATAAATATTTTTTTCAAATAAATTACATTTCTTTATAAGAAAATAAAATATAATGAAGCTTCTAAAATAGTCTATTTTTTAAATTACGAATTTATATCCATATATTAACTTCTAAATAAGCTAAAAAATTTAAATACACATTTAATTATAGGTCATTCACCCATAGTTACAATATGTATTCTGATTGAAGAATTCAGATGCTTAAATGCATTTGTTCTAGCTTTGAATCCTAATCCTCACTGCTAAAGACAAACTGGTCTACAGATAAATATATTTAAATATAACTTTAATAGCATAAATATAGATAAAATTAATAGAAAATAGTGAAACTTCCCATCAAGCTATATCTGAACTGATCTTCAGTTAATGTAGAATGGACTCCTCTATATTTTATCTTTGATTCTATATAAGCATAACATTTATCAATGTTACACAGAATGAGATTTTTATATAACTTAATTTCAAGACAACTATAAGCTATTCTGAGATCACTACAGTTAATTAGAGGGAAAGGCAGAGTCTTGTATTTAATAACCTCCAAATATTAAATCAATCTTCAGTTAATAGATGTAAATACAACTTTTTAGTAGCATGAATATAGATGAAATTTATAGGAAATACTGAAACCTCTCAGAAAGCTATATAGATGAGTTCCATTCTACATTTTATGTTTGCCGATGGTTAGTTCACATATAGCTTATTGGGGGCTTTGAGTACTTCTGACTAATGTCATTTATATTTGTTCTATTAAAAAGGTATATTTACATCTATTAACTGAAGATTTATTTAATATTTAAATGTTATTAAATATGAGACTTAGCATTTTCCTCTAATTAGTTAAAGTGATTTCAGAATATCTTACTGTTGTCTTGAAATTACATTAGTGTATATAAATCATGCTCTGCATATAAATATGTCAGTAAATGTTATGCTTATATACAATCAAGGTTAAAGTGTAGGTTGGCTCATTTTACATTTACTGATAGTTAATTCACATATAGTTCACAGAGGATTTTTAATACTTCCTATTAAATGATTATATTATAGCAATATGGTATCTGGTATTCAATGATTACTCAAGCTTACAATATATGGTTCTAGAGTAGAGTGAAGAGAACTGCTCTTGATTTAGTTTAATTCATTATGTACTATAATATTTGTCAAACTTTTTTTTTTGGTGGGAAGGTCTTTTTAGTCTTGTTATTTCCAAAATTACTTTGCAATGTTTCTCAACATTTTTGTGTGCTTCTTAGTTGTTGTTTTTTTCCAGACCATTACAAACAGGAAATTAATGAATAATTAAATAACATATTTAGTTATGAAAGTTTTAAGAACTTAACCTATTAAAGACGTAACAAGAAAATTCATAAAAAAATCGCTGTTAATTATGCATGAGGGAGAGTCTGGCTGTATTCATATATAAAATTACATCAAGTCTATGTATAAATATAGTTAAATATGATGATTTTTTTTTAAGATTTAACATTTAATTTTGGATCTTGGAAAAATGTAAATATGTTTTTGGAGAAAAGTTAATCTTTCAAAGTTTGAATACTTGCGAAGTTTAGTATAGCAATAAAAATGATAAACCCAAAAACTAGACTTCTACATTGAAACTCAACTTATCACTTCTAATGTTTGAACATTTCAAGAACTAACTATTTATCATTATTACATTTGGTAAATTTTTTTTAGTTTAATCTTTATGGTAAAGTGATAGAATCATAAACTAGTAGTTTTTAGATTGAATTCCAACATGTTATTTCTGATTTTCGCATGTTACTTGACCTCCGAAATAATCAAGTATTCAATTAATGTAATTTCAGAATCAGTGTCTTTAAACCAAAATCAAATAATTTTCATCCAAAAATTTATAAATCATTTCTACATGTTGACTATGATAAATTAAAATACCATTTAAAGCATATTCTTCAAATTATAGTGTAAGAAATGAAATTATTAATTTATTATAAATATAAAATAATTGAATAGTTTATTTCTTATGAATTTTTAAAAAAGATTGAACACTGGAAGAGGCAATTGGATTGTGTTCAATAAATCTTGAGTTCCAATCTACCACTGCACCGAACTATACAATGTATTAATAGTTGTCTATAATTAGCAGAATAATGATAAGAAAATTCTTTTTGCATATCAAAAATTTTGAATTTTGTCTTTAATATCACTTTGTAATTCAATAAGTTTTATCATACTCCCACAAATATCTTGATTGTTTAAAACATAGTTATTACCCCAAAAAGAGCTTTTATTAAAAGGGGTTCGTGAAACATTTCCAACATATTTTTATACAGTCAACAAAAAAAAAATCAAAGCCATATATCACATGATATTTTTTGTTGACTATTTATAGTCTTTGCTTTAAAGTCTTAATAAGCAATGTTATATTGCTAAGGCTATTAATATATGGTTTGGCTGAAGATCTCTCAGACCCATATAGCTATTTAAGTTAGATAGCTGGGTTTGAAAACATTTAGGTGTCTAAAAATTTCAGATTTTCTACTTCATAGTTAACTTTTAAATAAATGCTGACTTTGGCTTGGTATTTTTAGATCTAGTGTCTGAAACTATCCTAGCACCTCACTGAGGAGTGCCAAAGCATGAAACCATTGGTCTGAGGTTAGAAGTGGTTTTTCAAGACAGAGATTTTTAAATGCTTTGTTTAGCTGGCATTTGTCAATAAAATTTGTTACAGCAAATTGGCAGAGCTCTTTATTTTTATACAGTATTTGTAAATGATTAAAAAAACTCAACAGTCATCAACTATCTTATTTATTTTCTTTATCTCTAGCAGTTTTGGAAATTAATATAATTGTATCCCATTTGCTTATATAGTACTAATTTAAAAGTAAATGTTATAATTACATTTAACTTTGATGAGAATCATATAATTGTATAATTATCATGTTAAATTTTGTAACAAACAGGTAATATTAACCTTTTTTTAAGGATATTGGTTGTGTTTTCAAAAAATTTTCTAATTTCATCAAGAGTGGTAAAATCATCTCAAATAGTATTCAATACATACCAAATACTTCAATGTAGAATAACTCACTGAACACAATATATAGTTACTAAAAGAATAACATTTGCTTTTGTTTGTAGTAAATGTAATTGATCACCAAAATTGTTTACCTTGAAATACTAAAGGTAAGTGATAAATGAATAATATATGCGACAATCTTTTTGAGTGAATTATAAAATTCTGATATAATCTTTAAAATAAGTACAGATTCTTGTTTTGTATTAATTTTTATTTGTCTTATAGTGGTTCAGTTTTTCATAAACAAGAAGCATTGATGCATACATTCCCTGGAAGAGTTGATTCATGGAGAAATGTTGCCAATTCTTTTGTTAATAACATGCTATCTAGTGTTATTATCTCTTTTTCAGCTATTTCATGTGTATGCCTTTGATCATTTAGTACATTAATAGAATAAATAATAGACTCTAAAGTTTAAAATCCATAGTTTGCAGCTCTGTCACTTCTGATGTTTGAATTTCCTAGCAACAAATCATTCAATTATTTATTTATTGCTAATTGGAATTGATTCTATTGTATTATATGGTGATTTATGTAAAATACCAAAAAGAACTTCAAAAATGAATTTTCACCAATTGCATCAATTTTCCATATATAATAATCACCAATAAAATATTAATTTTTTTTTTGTGTGTGTGTATATAACTTGCATAAAACTTGTTAATAATGATGATTATTTTTCAAATTTTTTACATATATTTTGAAAGAAGAGTAAGCCTTTATTTGCTTCATTTGAATGGACTTTTTTAAATGTATAGAAAATCTGGAAAGCTTCATTTTCTCATTTGAAAGTACAGTATATTATTACATATAATGCATTTTGGTAGTTGCTTATTTTGTTGGCACAAATATAACACCATATTTTAAATATATATTTTTTAAAATTTAATTTAATGAACAAAAATATAAATAACTGAATATAAAATAAAACTATTTAATAATTTTAATTTCTAAATATTTAAGATATATGTCTAAAAATATATAAATAAAAATATTATGTCTGAACAAATAATTGTGCTGCAATGATTGTTGTTTAGACAGCTATCATGACATCTGATTGGCTATCGGATAGGTATTTTAATGAGTGCAGTGAGATTCGGCAGTACCTCAATTTATTTCAATAAGAACATATATTATTAACAATTTAAATCTGATATCTTGCTTTTTGTCATTTCTTAATAAGATAATAGTTTTGGCCAGCATTAAAAACAGGTAAGAATTAGTTTCATATGAATAATTAGCTTATGGACTCGTAATATTACCCAATAGATTTCTGGTAAAATATTAACTTATCATGATAGTTTTATATTACTAGTTTCTCTAATATTAAAGTATAGATTGAGTTATCTGAATCATCATGATAAACAATGTTCTGTAGTTGAAATTATATTTATTATCCATTGAAATAACTAATAATTCCATCACTAAAATATATTAAAGGCAATATTAATACTGTATATTCAGAGAAAACCTTGAAATTATTAAACATAATCTTAATGTATTTTCAATGTTGAGTATCATTATCAACCTCAAAAATTGCATGAAAATTTTTAAGGTTTTCTCTGAATGTATAGTACTAGAATTACTTTTAATTTATTACATTTTAATAATAGTATTGTTATAATTATTTACAAGCTACAATACTTCATTAAAATGGATTGTGTCTTCTACTTTCCATTACTGGTGGTATAATATCATGTAAATCAGTTTCTTGATTATCTAGTCTGTTTACTTGCATATAGTCTCTATGCATATCTAATGAATTATAGTCAGGATTTAGCTGATCTTGCTATCTTTTATAGTAAGACCTTCTTGTATTCTCATAGGTGATAGGTATTTTCCTTTATTAGTAATTATTGTAGCTGGAATCCATTTTTGATATGTGTACATCCTGAACAAAACTTTAGATCTGTTGGCAAATTTTCATAGTTGATCAATTTTTTAGTAAAATGGTGATGCTTATATCTGACAAATGCATTCTTAGTTTCCTTCCAAACAACATCACTACAGGTGTTTTATCATGTATTATAGATGGTCTTTTATGCTTATTTAATTTTGTTGATTGAATTTCTTTTTTTGTGTTTTTTCTGAAAATGTATACCTGCATATATTTGGTAATTTATGGCTGACAAATAATTTCCGAGATGTCTTTTTGTCACATCTATTAGTTTGACTAATCTGAATTATTGTATGACCCAATGATTTAAGGCAAAATTTCAGCCTAAAAGGTTATACTATTTTCTCTTTTTGACACCAGAAATGGTAATTGAACTATATTTGCACCTAATTTCAGATTAGCATTAATTTGACTATCAGCTCTATTGGTCACTCTTTTTAATGTAAGTTTCAATTTGATTTTCATTATTCTTTGTTAGCACTTTTTTGATATTATAAATACTGCTGATCCAGAATTGATTTCTAGAGTTATTGGGATTTTATTAATGATTACTTAATCTGCAACTGCAGAAATAATTTTTTGATTCATAATATTATATCACTTCTGTCCATTGACTTTGATTCAGATTTAGAATTAGTACATTTAATATTATCACTTAAAGTATTAAATTTATACTTTGCTCACATTTCCTTAGTTTGAATGTGGATTTTCCTCTTATTATCATTATTATCCTTCCTAACATTATACTACTTTTCTTTAAGTTTGCATATCACTTCAATATAAACCATTTTTTGTCAGTAGTTGTAGTTTGAATAAATGAATGTTGATAAGATTTATATTTGTGATTATATTGGTACCATCTCTGTGGATGATATTTGTCTTCTTGGCAGTTTTATATTTTACACTCTAAGCTTCAAGATTTTGTTTTTGCCAAGTCAATTTAATCATGTGATTATCACTGATTAAGATTGCAAATTGGTTGTTTCATTGTGTATGATGACTATTGATATAACAGTTTCAAATGTTAATGCAGTACCATTAGTAAATATAGTAAACTTGCATTTAAATATTACCATTAGTAAAGTAACTTAATCTTAATTGAGCAGTTCATCTTCCACAAATAAATCTATCTTGAATTGATTCTTCTATGAAATTTCCAAATTCACATGAAAGAGATAGTTTTTTCAACTATGCAACATAGTCATTTGCTTTTGTATTCTCAAACTGATTATGTTGGTAAACTTGTAGCATATTGTTCTTAATGGCTTGGACAAGAAATAGAAGTTTAAAACAACTACTGCCATTTCAAAGGTTAAGTCAGATGCTTTACAGGGCTGTTTGCAAAACAACACTTTATAGTCACAATACCACACATACTAATCAATGTGGCCAACTTTAGTTCTGTTTGATCTTCCTTTGCATATGCAAATAATTTAATATTCATATATAAAGGTCATTAATCAGAAAAGTAGGGTTGACTCTTCAATTGGGCCAATAATAATTCATAACAATATTAATATATAGAATCTAATACTAGAAAAAAAATTAAAATGTATTACCAGTTTGTACAGTGGCTTCAATTTCCAAGCTTCATGCTTTTCCTTACCTAATGGTTGAATTCTTTCTTCAGCTAAATCATGTATATTATCACACTAATGAATCTCACCCTCATCATCAAATATCTGTTATGTCCAACTGAAAATAACAATTTACAAGCAATACATATTTTTATTATTTATTAATACATGCAGTAATAAATTTATAACTTTCTGCATCTATATATGCAAATTCAATTTTCAATGAATATGCATTTAGCTACAACTTTTGGTTCAAGATGTAATGTTTGTGGCAATTCTTTCAAAGTGATTTCTTCTATGGATCTCTCATTGCTTGTCTGGATTCATGATTGTCATTGTTTACTTTGCTTCTACTTAGATTCTGCAGGTCTCAATTACTGGGTATTTCTTGAAACCACTTCATAATAAATAATGATGTGGAATTAATACATTTATTCTCTATATATAATTGTGAATCCTTATATGTCTTGCTCATTTTGCTGCTGTGATTTGGTCATATGACTTCTAGTGGTTGCTATTTATGCATGTCATGAGCCTCGGGCACCATTGAGCTTTCTTCTACTTCTGCTGCTATTAATTTAATGACATTCTATTTTTTTTATGATAGATTGGTATTCAACCCTTTACAGCAATCATCATTATTGCAACAATAACTCATCTGCTATAATAATAAACAACTAATCAGCTAACTCATTTCTTTTAGATTCCATTCTCCTTTCATTCATATACTTAAGGTTAAATATTTATATTTTATTTGGATTGAATGAACTATCATTATAACCTCTTCAACTGCATGAACAACTCTTCTTCTGAATGACCAATTCCTTATTACTTATTTGTAATTGGTTACTTAACAATAATAGCTATAACTGAATGTTTTCCTTAAGATTAAACATGTTTCCATTTTATTATGCTTAGAACAAATACATTATACTTCCATTAGAACCTTAGTAAATTAGCAGGAAGAACAGATAAGTATAATTTATTATTCTATTTAACATTAATTACCTTTTGTATATGTGCATACCCTAAAATAATAAAAAAATACTAAAAATTATCACTAAAATCAAAACTATATTTAAGAAACCATTTTAATAAAACCTAGAAACAAGTATATATCTTATTTTTCATCATTATAAAACAGTCCATTTAAATATAATAGCAAATGAATGAATGAATGGATATTGCCATTTAACATACCAAAAATATTTATAAATTGAATGATATAGTAAAACAAAAAACAAAGTAAATTTTTATTTACAAAAGAAAAAGTTATAAATATACAGAATTTTTGTGGAAATTATTAAGGTATAAAATAATATTATATTTTTTACAATATAATAGATTCAGCAATGAATTTTATATATCAGTGTTGTGGCTTTCAGTATGCTGATAATTTAGGTTACTAAGTTTTGAAAATTTAGTACATCAATAGAGACACTGTCCTTCATATTCTGATTAGTGCTATAATGTTATCAGTATTTTGAGTGCACCCCATTAATGATGTTCTTTGTGAATATTGTATATATAATGCATAATCTATTATTTAATTTCACTTCACTAATATATATTAAATGGATTTTTTTAATGAACAAATACATTAAAAGTAAGAAGATAAAATAAATTCTTTTAGTGGCTAAGCTGGTTGTGTTTTATCCAGAATCTATTATACTTGAATTAACAATTATCTTTAGCATTTATACAATAAAATCACACTTTAGATTAACACTGGATAGTTTTTAAAATATCACATTCATATAGTAACAGCTGTCTTATCTGTAACATTTGTTTTTTTTAAATTTGGATTTTAAACACCAGATAGTAATGCAATTAGTATGTGTATTTTCCATAACCATTTCTTTTATATTATTTGTTTTTTATTGCAAGGAAATACTGCTAAAATTGATATTTCTAACTTTCAGTTGTCCTAGATATATTTTGAACCCAATCTACCAATTTATCTCCTATAGAATGTGAACATATAAAATTATTTATATTCTAATAATGCCAGCCATCAACTAAGTGTATCTACCTAAACTTCTGAATAACAAACAGTATATATAACATTATATACATTGACATCTGGCAATTGTGATTGTTGTTTTGTTTTTTTTAAAAAGAAACAATTGTGACACTTTATTGGTAAATATATTATTATTATTGTGAGACATTAAGACAGCATGATTCATATTAATTATATAAATAACATCATTCTCTATACTCTTAAAATTTTCAGCACACTATACAAATAATTTAAGATTAACTTTCTTTCACCAGTTTGAGATATTTTACTGTCGACAATTGTGATTAATATTGCTAATTTTATCCTATACAGACATATTCAGTACTGTAGATTGAAGCCTGTCCATTAAAGTAAGAGGATTGTCTATCTTAATATATAGCTGACAACTTATAGTATATATGTGTAGAGATGATAATCTGGATCCACTGATGATTGCTGATTTAGCATGAAATACGTATATTGGTGATTATTTATCTTTTCAACATATATGTGTTTAAGTGTATCAGTGTTATTAGATAGAATGGAGAGTGGTGGGTCGTGTGAAAGTCTGTGCTCATATACCCTATATATTACATATTAAAAAGCTAAACAAAACAGATGAGAATCGATAATATATATATAAAAAATACAATCTCTCATTATGAAGGATATTAATCTCAATTTGGAAATTATACTCAATATTTTTATCAATCCACTGCAGGATGAAGGTCTTTTCAAGTTCAATTCACCTCCGATCTCTAGGATCTCTCCACATCATTCCTGCACATTTTCTTATTTCATTCATCCATCTTACACGACATCTCTTTTTAAGTCTTTTACACTTCCTTGGAATCCAGTTTAAGATTTCAACTGTCCATCTATTATCATCTTTTCTAGCAATATGTCCAGCCCAACTTCACTTCAGTCCTTTAATTCTTTCAGTGATATCAGTAACACCTGTTTAGTCTCTCACCCATGTTTTTCATTTTCGATCTCTTCTTATTACTCCTAACATATATCTCTCCATACTTCGTTTTATAAATACTTTAAAGTTTTCACTACATTTTAGCGAATACTGATCTTCATATTTTATTAATAGACACTAATGTAAAAAATATTTGAGACATTTAATATAATAACGCGCGCACACACATACACATAATCAATGCTTGCTTTAAATTTCATTAACGTTCTAACGGTGAAAAGTATATTTTATTCATTTATTGCGTATTTGATTTTTGGTTATCTTCAATCAAATTAGTAATTAACGTGAAAAGTTTGAAATATGCAATGAATATTTTATAAACTGGATTTTAAAAGCCATTAAATTAATTTTCTTATACTGAACAAAATAAGTTCTCTACATCAATTTTAATTCATTTTTTTGTTTTTTTATAATTCTTTTTTAAACTAAAATTATATAATTGACTTATTATTATGACGCAATTTACGTAAAGAATTAAAAAATAAAAATTAAATGTAACTATAATTTTATTAGAAGTCTTAAAATCAATTGAAATGTAAGTACTTAAAAAAAAAATTTTTTTTTTTTTATACAATTGCTAATTCAATATTGCACCCAAACCCGTATATTGGATATATTTAAAATCTAAACTAAGACCTTTACTTGAATCTTATATGTATTTCTTTGAAATTCCACTGTCACAATTGATTGATGATAAGTATAAGTTTTTATTTGTAACATATATATTATAAAACTATTCTATTATTTATTATAATTAAGCGCCATAACCCACTCAATTTTTGTCTCTTCCAGTGCTCAAATAATACTCTTTTAAATCTATTTTATATATAGGTTTGGCCTGTGCAGTTTAGAAGTAGATGATAGATTCCAGAGCTGAAGAACCCTGAATGAAAGCTTAATTCTATCACTACTGAAGATTGAACTTATTCAAATATTATTACTTGATGCAGATATTTATGATTGAGTTAATGCCACTCTAGATTAACTTTTTTTGTTACCGATTATATAAACAATCCATATTTCCTCACATTTCATATGCAGGATAGACTCCTACTTATTGTTGGAATGACATTCTTTCAGGATAGCCTATTTTTTAAAGAGGTTTTTAAATCTTCAATAGAAAATTATTAATAATAATAAAGTCCACCTCATTGATGGTAATGTTTTTTAGAATTAAGTTTTTAAGCATTAAACAATTTTATAATAAATTATATAATTTCATAAAATTACTAAAATATGAATTTTTACCTCCTCATTTGTATTTCAAATAAAACTGCAGGTATAATATTTTTTGTTCTTACAATCTTCAACATCACAATTCAAAGGCACAAACAATTTTCTTACCTTCCCTTTTTAGTGTCAAATTTTTTTATTTATAAAAGTTACAGGAAATATTTTACCTTGAACAAGTTTGACTTCAATTTCAAAGGTATATTTCAACTTTTAAAAATTGTTTTTTTCCACAGATGTTTTTTTGAAACTGTGCCCAGTCCGAAAGGTTTCTTGGCTACTGAATTTTTTGTTATTTATGATCTAAGGAAGTAAAAATCAATGATTTCTATGCTTTCAGAATCAATTTTAAAGCTGATTCTTATCCTTGCTGTCATAATTTTTATTTTACCTATAATTTCATCTTTTCATTCTGTGTTTTTATTTTTCCATGTCATGAAGATTTTCATTTTTAACTATGGTATATATATATATATGTTGTACCAGTATTAATGAATCATGTAGTGATAATACCTCAGTAGTTCAGATTTGAACTTAAAATAAATATAAGATATTCCATGTTCAGCACGCATACATCTATAATGATAATTGTAAGAATATCCCATTATATATATCTTTAAATCTTATAAATCCTGGTTTAAATCACCATAATATTTGAAAAAACTCCAGGTGCCAAACCTTCTCAAAAGAGAATGTTTACTTAGAATTATTTAAGATAACACTCATTATCAATTCGAAAATCATTACCATAACACTCTATCACATCCCTTAGTGGTTTGCATGTTTCCAAGTTGTGGATATTTTTATGAACTAGCATATGTGTGTGTTAAGATTATAATATTTAACCTCATGGGAAACAAACAAATGAATTAATAAAATAAGAAGATAACCATTTATTATTAAAACAAAACATATGTAATTTGATTATAAATTTATAATCGAGCATTAAATTATTAATATAATTTTAATAAATAGTTTATATATTTTATTTTCTTCGCATTCAACACTTTAACATATATATTCTAATGGAAAATATTATAAAATATAAGAACAATGCTATTGAAGCAACATTGTCTCATAAATAGCAAAAATTCCCTGTTGGACAAGTCAAAAATGTAATGAACACATAATGAAATAATGGATGAAAATCTGCCTGAACTACAAATGCCCACATATATGGACAAGCTAGAAATGTAATAAAACAATAAAATACTGGTCATCAACAAAAATAATATAATAAATGAAAACCGACCAACAACAATACAGATAAAATAAAACTAACTCTTCACTGGGGTAATCATACATATAATAGAAAATATTATAGCTGAGCAGTGCTAGTTGGACTGCAAGTGCCTCATAGATTGTGGGCAACCAAAGGTAATAAATAAAATTATGAAACAAGTAATTTTCTCCAACTATGCATTATACATTTAGGCAATTTAAAATATACTGAATAAATGTACGTAGGCAACTAAAAAAAAAGACTAATAAATAAGCAAATAAATGAATTAGTTCACAAATGCCTTTAAGATAGTTTAAATTTACATCTACAATGGACTTATGAATTTGCAAGGCACCAATAGTTCCAGAAATAAGAGTTTTTGCTTGGCAAAGAAAATAAAATTCAACAATTTGATGTTTTACTTGCTGATAAACTATAGTATGACATGTACAATTAAAAATCTTAATAATAAAATGAATTGTGTAATAAGATGATTTTACATAATAGAATAGGTTGTGGGATAGGACAATCAACAGATACTTAGATTAATAATAAATATAAATTTATTAATGTAAACATAAACTCATTGGGGTCATTAAAACAAATAATAATTTAATTAATAATTGCAACTAACATCATACAATGTATATGTATAATTTGTTCCTTCCAGATTGCAATCAAAAATTAGGATCTATAAGTAAAATTATTAACACATACAGTCAAGTCATAATGGTTAACTACAGATCTTTTTCACACACGCTCACAAAAATATATAATGCAATGAAATTTTAATGTTATTATTTTTGTATTTTAAGGAAAATATATTGTTCAAAATCAAGCAATGCTTTCCTAATAAAGGTTATTTTATAGTTTTGAACCAAATTATAGTGATTGGTTTTATAAAAGTAATATGTTAATAATTAATTCAAGCCTAACTTACGTGATTTATCTTTTTTTTATTAAGGCTTATTGACTAATAAAAAAATTATAGACTGCCTTGTAATTAAGTTTATCAATAAAGAAGAAATATTTTGATAAAAATCAAAAGTTACTTTTATATTTTTAATTATTATTGGTAAGTGAATACTATTTGAGTAGATAATTTTAAGAAATTTGTTGGGAAACAGTTCCCAAATAAAGCATATATGTAACTTTGTATTAAGCTTCCTTATCCTGCAGTATTTTCTTTGGCATCTCCAAGTTCACAAAACACAAATTTAAGAATCCATAAACATTTTAGTCATTAGATGATATCCAATTTTTACTCTTGTCAATGTTACACTCCATGGTAAATTTAATAGTCTGATCTCCATAGCAGTTGGCATAGGTTTGTTGTTAATAATTCTTTGTGTGCCTTCCCTACTAAGTAATTTTCTACTCACAGTATATCATTGCTTTGCTATAAATCTATAATCTATTGATAAGATTATGTGAAAGTAAAACATAAGTTTAAAAAAAAAAATGTATGTATATTTTCTTTCAAGCTTGTTTTTATCACTTGACGAACAATAAAAAAATGAACAAATTTTTTTTTTCTTTTTTTAAATACTAGCTCATGAATATATGAGTATCTTTTTCTAATCTTAAGCATTATTATCATTTGATATAATTTAGTAAAAATATTTCATTTTTTATTTAATAAATAAAGTATTCATCCAAATTAATAAATGCAGCATAAGACTTTTAATTGTTTTCTTCATTTATTTACTCATAAACTGTAAAGGTAACTGTAAATGATGGCATGTGTATATCACAATATATAAAATCAATCGCATAATACTTAATCTATTTCCAACAAACAATTCATATATTTATTTTCTTTTCATTTAGTAATTTCATATATAGATATAAAATAAAATATAGAATCATTAATATTTTTTTAACAAACAATTTATAGATGTTAGTTTTACTTCTAGTAATTCCACATTTGTGTGTGTATATATATATTGTACCAAAAGGTTAGTCATCAGTAAATCAGCTCATGTTGGGAAGTTAGACTGTAACAGGCTAAAGTTAAATGATACAATACAAAACTGTTATAATATAATCCAGTCACGG
Source organism: Epiperipatus broadwayi (assembly GCA_028023455.1). Taxonomy (NCBI): domain Eukaryota; kingdom Metazoa; phylum Onychophora; class Udeonychophora; order Euonychophora; family Peripatidae; genus Epiperipatus; species Epiperipatus broadwayi. The sequence continues at coordinate 24,636 of JAQFVV010001502.1, forward strand.
CCAGGGTGCACCATGAGGACTTATTGATGAATTACTTGAAGATAAGTTAAGTTATCTAATATAAATTGTATGAATCTTTAATTGACTATAATTCTCCTTAACAACCAGATCTTAAAACTACGTTCCCAAATCTTAATTTACAATTTTATTTACTTGAGATTTGATAGATGACCATGGACAAGCTGGCATAATCTATAAAACTGCTAGTCATTACATGATAAATATGGGTCATTTAATAAGATAGTAATAAATCTAATCAACTTCATAACATAATTGGCTGTAGTTCACATATCCTCATGCTCTAAGTACAGAAACGTTCTATAAGATAACGCTTTGCAATGGAAGGTGAGCAATATGAACTTTAAGTTTTTTTTTCATTAGCTCAAAAATCAAATTGAATCAATAGCAATGAAACTCTTAGTGGAATAGATAAAATACCTGTTATAGTATTAGAGAATAAGTTCAATCGTTATACTGGCTAACACATTTATTATTAATTTAAGTATTAATGTCACAAATATCAATAGAGGTAACAGATTCTGGAATGTATTCCAGAATTGACAAAGCGAAGTGGAGGGGATGTAGAAAATAAATGGGATTTTATTATATCTTATACATCACAAACTACCCCAGAACAAAAGCATTAAAATATTCTCTGAATGTTTCAGGTAGATCATCAGGGACAATATATGCTCTAATATTTATTATCTATTTATTATATTGGATTTTTGACTCTATGTGTGACAAATAGCAAGGGCACAGATAAATTTAATTATAAAATCAACATTTATTTATGATTGAATAAACATTAGAATAATAATTGGTTAACACAATATTAATAAAATTAAATAAACAAAAATAAATTACACAAAATAACATCACATGTAATTGTTTCTACATGAGTAATGAACGTTAATTAGACAAATAATACAATCTAAGATTTTATTGCCAATGGGTTTAATTTAAACTCTATAGGGACAAAAATAGATTTGAATACCCATTCAATGGCACTTCCAATACATCAAAACCAGAACCAATGCACCCAACTTCAAAATTATAATAATAATAACAACAATTGGTATTAATAAACCTATGGAAATTGATCATTGAACTTTAATTTGGGTGGAATATCATATAATTGACCTATAATAAAATATGATAATAATTCATTTGAATGCCCTTTTACAGCTGATAACTGAATACATGTGATAAACATAAGGATGGGGGAAACAATGTAAGCATCATAATGTATGGAGACTCTGCTCAAACATACATTTATATAATCAAGAGCAATAATATACCTGTGAATGTATTCATCTGCATGATGAATAATAAAGCAATAAGTACTCTGCGGGTTTTCTAACCATAAACAAAGCAAATAGCATAATTTCAGAATGTTCAGCAGATTAACTATCAGTGCTGAAACAAACTTAAAGGATATACAAAAAATAATGGCATGATTATCTATGGATTAATCACCAGCACAGAATAATATGAAGAATATGATAAATGACAAACAATTATTCTGCGGATTAGACCACCAGTACAGAAAAAGCCTTATAACATTAAAATAATATTAGCACTTACTTCCCTAATAAGTAGAAATAAATTATCTTCATTAATCTATCAGCTCAATTGGAAGACGTGCAGTCTTACAAACATGAATTCAGGCAGAAAATGTAATAAAACTTTATTACAGGAAATAAATGAGATAACAGTAGACCATAGACCAGATGCTGTAAAAAAAATAATACCTAATATTATAATATGAGCATAAGCACAAAATCCTGGAAAGACATACAGGATTAGGCCATGTGGTGTTGATGCATGTTATAGATTTGTTGAATTAATCATTAATTCTTTATGCAAGCACTGTTCCTAATCATTGACTCTCTTTAATCTCTATCATATGTTCAATCATAAATGTAAGTTGACAAGTAATTATTTTATATACAATAGATTATATACATCATGAACCTCACACACATATAAAGAATATAAAATATAAATAAAACATAAAATATATATTCATTAAATTACTACACAGGATACAAAACATTATTTAAATACAAACTATCAGTCAATAAATTAATAGCCCATTTCTTAAACTTAATAACAAATATATATATTAAATATACTTTTTTTATATAACAAAATCTTAAAAGTTGATTGTATACTTCTTCATCTCCATTTATAAAAAATATTTATAAATTAGTTGATTTATGCATAGTAGTTGATTTATGCGTAGGTCCTGTACATCCTAAATATTTTAAGAGGTAGGGTATGTATAATTTTAATCAAATTACCCTCAAAAGTTAATGGATTTCGTATTACTTGATTTTAGATGGAATTCCAAAATTGAAATGTTTTACTATTTTTGATCTATCAGTGTCGAAGATTAAGAATGACTGCTGAAACAAATAATTATCCCACAAGTGCTATAACAGCCAAAATAATTTCTTGGTTATCTGTTATTTCTTTCCACAATTAGATTGTAATTTTAATAATAAAATAACTCACAATGTTGTTTCTAATATAAGTTCAAAGTGGGATTGTAATTAATTCTTTGTTGTTCAGATACTGGCATACAAAAATATCAAAATAGTATTTCATTCCGCACATATACAATGCTACTTTATGTATTAAAGTCACAAGAACAAAACCTTATCCAAAGTTAAATATAATATTTCATTATACACATATGTAACACCACTATATGCATTAAAGTTCATGAAAGTAAAACATTTTATCCAAGGTTAATTATAATATTTCATTTTGCACATGCATAACACTACTATACCTGTTAAAGTTATGAAGGTAAAGCATATTATCCAAGGTTAAAATATTGTCTGTAAGAAATATAAATTTTCAAGTAGACTGACCTTTAACATTACTATTTGTTATTGCACTTAACAATAATTCCAGTATATTTCAGTTGTAGACATTTGGAAGATTATTAGCAGCTAAACTCATGCTTGAAAGATTTGAGCAGATTTGTTAAGACTTAGCTATACACTTTACTATTAACACTTGATAATATTACAATTTAAATTATTTAACTTCCTTTGTCTTTAAATTCACTCCTTTCTTTTTTAATGAGAAGCTTTTGTTTTTGTTATATGTTTAATGGTAAAAAAAAATAAAGAAAAGGTTTTTTACTTTTCTTTTTCCACTCTTGCTGTTACTTACAGCTGTTCTTAAAAAAAAAAAAAAAAATCTCAGAAAGTTTTATTCTGTTTCTCCACCAATTAAATTTATTCTCATTTGCATATCTGTTAAAAAAAAGAAAAAAGAAAAAAAAAGCATTTATCTTATGTATTCTATCAATTAATTAAAGAGAAATTAAATAAATCTTTTAATTAAACCAAAATAATCCTTAGGATTATTTAAAGAGAAAAACAAATAATAATTATTTGATTTTATTTATATTACTAAACTTGATGTAATATGCAATTTGTTTTTTTTTTTTTTTTAGGTTAAACACAATTTATCTAACTTAGTGTCTGAAAACAGAGCAAAACTAATATTTGAAAAAATTATATAATCAGTAAGGCAAAAAAAAAAAATGGAATTATATAATCTCATCATTCAATTAATTTGGATTCAAGTGTCAAATATACAAAGTACTAGCTCTGATAATCAAGTCATCTAGAAAAAGATAAAGAGAAATTTTAATTAGTTCCACCTAGCTATATATTTTGTACCAAAATATAAGGTTACAATATATATATATATGAAGTGAAACATAATGCCTCATTTAATAAATTTATATTTGTAACTCAAATGTAAACATAAGGATGATATCACCTAATAATTAATTTCTTTTAATCTTTGTATACTTAAAATCTCTTTCCAATATTATGGAATGAATAGTGAATAACTTATTATCTTAATGGTAATCATTACAGTCAATCATCTTCATATATTTTTTTAAATGTACATTTCTTCTCTTCATACACTGGATATGTAAATTAGCTTTATATTAGTATATTGCATATAAAAATACATATGTCTTTGGAAATTTGATTGTGTACATTACTGGCAGATTATAAGAGGTAGATATATAACTTCATATACTGCATTGTTATTTACCGAGTGGGCTGCATACTCAGGGTTTTCCAACTGAAATGGTACTTGTTCTTGCCTAGCCTTTCATTATAGCTTCCATTATAAGTGGTGCAATTTCAATTAGCAGCAAGGCAAATTCTTCTCTGCATAGCTCACATCAACTGCTTTAATGTATATCTTGCTGTTTGGAATCCAGAGATCCACACTAGAATGAAGTTGATTTCTGAATGAATAACTGCTTACTGACTGCATCATTAGGCATTGCATGTACCATAATGTAGATTATCCTTTTGTTTTTTATAACACCTATAATAATGCAAGCTATTCTATTATCTCAGACCCCATAGAAAAAAATGTTCCATTATATTCTTCTTCTTCAAAAAAAGAAATAATAGTTTGCTTTCTTTCCTTTTTTATCCAATACATATTACAAAAGAGAAAAATATTTGCTGACTTTTATTATTTTATTTATAATTTAAAAAATGTTGTTAATTCACAATTATTTTTCTTGGATTTAAACTCACCATTTTATTTTCTATAGGAATTAATAAAATTTTATTTATAACACAATTCAAAATAGGTGAAACTAAAAAGGTCTTAAAAAGCCCTTTAATTTACAAAATGCATATTTTCTCTTTCATTAGGGTATATATGTATATGTAGGTCGACACATACACATGTTATTTTTCAAATCTGATTATGTAGCAGTTACACTCAGTCAATTTTGAACCCACATTTGTCTTTATTCATGTCCTCTGAAATCTCTCTGTTAATCTAAAATTAAAATTCTATTCACCATTGTTTAGACATAGATTTCTAATAAGAATAGTGTGATATTCTGGTACAGTCATTTTCTTGAAGAAATCACAATTTACATTAACCACAAAGGTTTTGCTGTAATCAATAAAAACACTGACTTTATTCTGGTATTTTTATCCTATTGCTTATTCAGCATTGATGTCCAAACTATCTGGAAATCAATTTATACAACTGTCTGTTTATATTACTGTAAGGCTTTATTCTGTGCTGAATAATTTTCTTCATAATCTTATGTGCATAGAATTAGATATAGTGCATAACAGTTTACATATTCTCTAATTTCTTTAGTAAAAAGATGCAAATTGTTATTTTTTTCAATCTATAGCTATTCTTTAATTGTCAATGAAATTTCATATAAAATGATATTAAGTTTCTGGTATCTTACCTTTTGACAATAATGTCAAGTTTAATCTGAATTCATCTTTCTTTATTAAATTTTCTTTGTATTTTTAAATTCTTCAAGGTGTACTGAATGTTAGAACTAAACTATCAATGATCCTTGAACTAGAGTCTGCCACTATACCATTGCACCAATCTACACATATTAGTGTGCTTATTACTTTGTAGGATAGCCTCATTTCCCCCATATCTGTTTTATATTTCCTTAATTCAGTTGTAATCTATTGATTGTCATTTTAGTTGAAGATTAAACTTTTATTTATATCTTGAAATACTACATCATTTTTACATTGGCATTTCATATCATAATATTATATTTTTTTTGTGTTTTCTTGAAGCTCTTTCAATTATCTGATTTGATTTCCTCAAAATATGTTTATACTTTTTTATTTGTCTCTTTATTTATTTATTTATTTTGATATTCTCTTTATTTTTTCTGTGTTTCATCTAAGTCAAACTTTTCTTAAATTCATTTTAATATTTTTTTTATTACGATTTTTAATTCAACAATAAATAAAAAGTTTTTCTACTGCAACACCAACTATAGTAAGCTTGAGTAATCAATAATTACCAGATAATAATGAATTTAAATTCCTATTCTCAGGTCTTTGTTAATGAGATCTGAGATTCAAAGCTGGAATTAATGGAGTTATACATCTAGAAAATATCTAAAATTCCATTTTACTATTGAAGCTAAAATCTTGAAATTGTAAACACTCTAAAAACAAATCTAATTTGCTTGAACAGTTATACGAATTGAACTTTAAGTCAGTAAAGATATATTTTAATACCCATAGTTCTTTATAAATTATAGATACTTTTTTGAGTGGCTAAAATTATGTTTATAGTAATAAATAAATTACTTCTTTGGCTTGTACTATTGCCATCATGGAGTAATTAATGCAGTACAATATACCTAATTATTTTCTTTTCTGTTTTACATCTTCATATTGACACTCATCAAATAGCATAGTTATACATCTATTTAACAAACAATAAAATGAAGCTAGCTATCTGAAAAGATATTAAGCCTGCTAGTGAAGTGTAAAAACATATAGAATTCGAATTTCTGGCTATAGGCATGTCAGGTTAAATTTTCTTTTATATTAACTGAAGCAATGGATCTGAAGCCCGATCCATGCTTCACATCTTCCTATAAACTTAATTAGTATTGTAGACCTGAATTAAGTTTATAGTTCAATATCAGCAGGGTTTTGCATTAGAGTTAAAAATAATTATGCTTATCAAATGTGTTTACATTTAAATATTTTGTTTTAAATAAATTTCATTCTATTAATAAAAATTGCTTAACCTATTTGTCAAACATATATATACATCTAGCGTATATATATGAGTTAATGCAAAATTCTGCTGAAATAAAATGCTTATTCTACTATAAAAAATTAATAATATATTGTTGTTAAAATGTTGTTAAAATATTTAGTATGATTTGATTTTGAGATAAGCCCACCAACATTTCTAAAAGAATGTATATTTTAATTAGTTAAGCCCATTCAAGTCAAATTAAAGATGGCCTTCTCTTTCTTTCTTTTTAGTTAATAGAATTCAAACTTTAAAGAAAGAAATTTAGAGTAAAAAAGTAAAAGTTATTTTTAGAAAATGTCGCTTTGAAACAAAGGAGCATGGGAAGGCTTATCAAGATCTCAGATCATACAAACAATAGAAGGTAGCTAAGAAAAAAAGTTATAAAAGGGAGAGAACAAAAGAGGAGATTCATTCAGATTTTGCTATTGGAAGAGTGATATCAGATTTTGCTATTGCAAGGTTGATTCAAGATTTTGCTATTGCAAGTTTCATTCAGATCTGCTATTGCAAGGTGCATTCAGATTTCTCTTAGGAGAACTCTGTCAGATTTTGTTTGTGATTTTATTCCAAAAAGTCTACAATTATCGTCTACAAATCATGAAGAAGTTTGAACCTGCTCAAGCTAAAAATCGTATAAGTATGATGGATTCTAATATGCTCGGCTAGGCAAATAAATAGCTTTGCCTATCGCCGAGGTTCCTCAATACCAGAAAAATGCCATAGTATCCACTCAATAGTCATCTGAACTCTGTGCCGTGTCTGGAGAACTTTTCGTGAAACCATACTACATAATTTTATTGTCCGGACAAATCCCTAATCGACGGTCGGATCAAGCCACGAACGCCGTAGGGAACATGACCAAGAAAAAAGGACGGTAATCGTATCTCCTCTATTGAACTATTTCTTATGCTACCTTTTGTTCATATTTTTTTAATTGCTTCATTGAATTATATGTATTTGTTATGTAACCATTTTTCTTAGACTAGTCTTAATTATATATATATTGTGTGATCATCTATCTATATTTAACCTTGTTCCCTTCGCTATTCTTCCTTACTAGTTAATTTTTGTTCATTTAAAATCCCTTTCCAATTTTATTTATGTTTGTTAATTAAATACGAGTCAGTTTCTTTTGTGTGCCAACTTGATCTCTATGATAATGCCTCTTTTGTCCGCCATTAGCTTTACGTATATCTGATTTAACTATATACGTTTTAAATAATTTTAAACACTGTTTGTAGCGCAAAGCAATTAGAAATGCTTTACGAAAGATTTTTTTTTTTTATCGAGAAGATCGAGTTGACAATTTTTAATAAAATTGGGAAGAAAAGAGTTAGACCGCAAACCTATTAATCTGCTTTTATTGTCTAATTAGTTTGTTTCATTAATTTAGGGGAATAGCGGAGGCCATTAAATCATTATTCCTATTTTAAAGTCATTAATTAAATATCTATTATTTAACTAACAAGCTTGACTTTTGCTAAATTTGTTCTAAATGCTTTATTTTACTTTTCAATGATCCAGGCATGCAAAACACATGTTTCTTAGTACTTTTATTGCACATTTAACTATTTAGCTCTTTATGTGTTTCCAGTCCATGTCTCTACCGCTGTGCTAAGCTTGGCCGGTTGAAAAATAATTTATGCATGGCTCAGATAGTGTTGTTTGTTCGTGATCAGGCCTCGAGAATAGGCGAATGGGCAGAGGTCATAGTATTCTTGATTTAATATCTCGCGTATGAGTGGCCCCGAGGTACCTTCGCCTAGTATTTGAACTGGGTTAAGCCAACATATATCATCTGACCGTCACATAACATATACACAACATTCATACTAAAATGTATACACATACACCCAGGAATATGTAAATTTGAAATCATTTTATTTTTATTTGACAGGAGTACTGATGATGAAGCTATTAAGCAGACCTCTAAACCATCATTGCAACAAATATCAGAAGTGGGTAAGTTTAAAATTTTTATTGATATATTAGGTTACTTATGGTGTTATAACAAAACAGCATATATTTTTCTACTTACAGTTGTAAAACAACCACAACAATAATATGTATATATTTATATATTATTTATGGATATCAGTTGTATAAGATGGAATGGATACCTGTGGGGGGTTTGAAAGTCTGACTTCAAGTCCTTCTAATTACATTAATTTTAGTATTGATAATATACATGTATTTAAATATTATATATATATAATTACTTCTTAAGCAAAGTCATTGCATATTTGTTAGAGTTGATGTATTATACTGCCATGTTAATGATATAGGGTCAAATATAAAGTATATTAAAAAGACTTTTTGTTTAGATAATAGGATTTTCAATACAAGCTCAAAATTTTTTTCAGGTACTTGGCTTGTAGACAACCCAATTGGCCTTACAATGTTAATCATATGTTTATCTGATAAGTAAAGTAAGAATTGAAAATCTCTAAATCACTTATCAAACAACAATTTACTAACCTAGCTAATAGTCTCTGCCAGTCTGTTTTAATATTTATATATGGCTTTGCCTTACAATGGAATATTTATGGCTGTTAATGAATAATATTTCTGTAATATAATATTATTCATTATTGGATAATCTCTATTCTAATGAATGACTAATAAAAATTATTAATTTATGGCTATTATTTTACTTTTTATGTTTATATATTGTGACAATAAAAAAATTAACCAGTGATGGTCTCACTCAAAGTCACAAAGAGTTAAGTGGTGTTTAGAGTACTTAAAAATGTTACACTAACAGTTAAAAAATAAATACTTAAATAAAACAATTGGGAACTTTAAAATCAAATCAAATGTTAACCTATTGATAATGGTTACACCTAATTATACAGTTAATAAGTATTAGAGTCAAATATATTGAGCTTAAAATAAATAAAATATTTGTAAATTAAAAAATTATGTAAATTAAGAAATAAAGTCAGATATTCCACGGTGATATCGCCACCCAAACTCAAATATATATTATTATTCTAATTATTTATTTCTTAAGCACTTTTCGAAGGAGCTATGCCTTCATTTTCAAAACTATAGATAGATAGCGATGTTCAATTTAAGAAATATGTGAATTGTCTGATGTAAAAGCATATAATATTTAATAAGTACATTTATATTGTTTAAGATCCTAGGGGATCCTAGGTAGGTTTATCTTTCTAATTTTTTAAACTCTGGACATATTATATTTAAAAGTTTTATATTTTGTGATAAAAAAAAATTTTTTTTTAAAGTAAATCCATATTTAAGAAAATTAAATATAAAAATATGAAATTTAAGACCTTATTGATAAAAATAACATTTTCAATTTTTATTTTATTGTATTTTTTTTTTAAAAAAAAAAGTCTTAAGAAAATTTCATTTATTTGTAGTTAAATTTAATAGAAAAATATATGCTAATTGAAAAAAATTTATAATTAATTATAATTTACATTTTGTATTAACATATTACCTAATAATAAAACAACCTGCCATTTAGAGTTAAGAAAAACACTTTTTCTAAAAGATCAAAAACACATACATATATAAAATTTACAAAAAAAAAATCATTTTCTTTTCTTTTTTTAGGTAGAGAATGAAAATTGTAATAAAAGGTTGGAAAATCAATTGAAATAGACAATTAAAATAAAATAAAAATTGCTTCAAGATATGCAAAAAAAAGTGATATAGTTTATAAGTTTAATAACTAGTTATTGTATAATTGGAATTTGAATTAAATACAAACACATGCTGCTTTCAGGGCAAAAAATACAACAAAGATAAATTAGGAAAATGCACTGGAGATAAATTAATTTAGCAGTGTTTTTTTTATTATTTTCACTCAAAAATTAATTTAATGTAAGTGAAAAAAATAACGAAATTTTACTAAGACTTTATCATGTGGTTGTTGAAGTGTTAGTATTCATTCATTTTATATTTAAAAATCTAAAGCGCATGTGCAACAGTTTAATGCTGTTTAAAATTATACTTAAAAGTAAACCATGAAAATTGTATTCATGTGCTTATGCCATTTTCTTTTATAGAAAAACATCAATATATTCTTTTATGATCAGTATATCAATATTTATCTAATTAATTCAGGTATTTTGGAAGGTAAGAGAGAGCCTAAGAATAGTTAGAGATATTCACTTACCAAGCAATATTAGACCGATTAACTACATGAAAAAGCGCCAAATTTACTTAAAGGTGGACCACACACATATACAGATTAGTTATCTCTAAATATAAATGGGGCCATAATGCAAGTGATCATTTTGAATTTGCTTAATAGCAAACAGGTAAGCAAAAGATGATTTAACAATGTTCAATTAATTCCTCAAACCCATTAATTACATATATACATAATATTTAAAAATGCAATATTTAATTATGTTACACACATATATATAATACACTGAATCTCTGTCATTATTGTAAATAACATAAAGACGTTATAGCAGAGAATAAAATATAAAAATTAATGTAAGGAACCAAATATTTCTTCAATGTATTAATGTCATAATTATGGTTACCAAATAACAATATTAAAAAAAAATCAAATAATAGATAAATACTTTTTTATTATTTCTTTCTGTTCATTAATTTTTATAGTAATTTTTAAGAGCTTATGATCTTTGTTTACATATTTTCAGTGCAAACATCCTGTGTGCAGAGTTCAGTGGTTGGAGTGGTAGACTCTAAAACTGAAAGATCTATGATTGTGGATCAAATACCACTTCTTGTGCTTGAACTTCTTAAACTATTTGATTATTTACTTATTTAGTACTAATGTATTTATATATATCTAAATTATGAAAATAAATGTTATATATAGTTAATATTTTTGAAAATAGTCATAAAAATAGCTAATATTTAGAGACATTTGGATATTACTTGATTTAAAAAACCAAAATAAAAGTAAAAAACTTTTGAGGACTGAATCAATATTTTTTTAAAAAAAAAAAGTAAAATCCATTGGAATATAAGAGTAATAAAAATTAATAAGTTTAAAACACACACCTTTATATACATATACTAAAACCCACTGCCATATAAATATGTAACAAATAATGCAAATTAAAACTAGAATAAACAATATATTGTAACACATTTGTATACATTTGTGTTACATAAAACATTTAAAATAATATTCAAACAAAAATAAAAAAATAATGTATGTATATATTTTTAATAATAAATGAAAAAGTAGTTAGTTTAATAAGTAAAAATAAAGATATTACTGTCAATTTAATAAATAAAAGTAGAGATATTTTTTAAAATAAATAAAAGTCTTTTAGGAAATAAACAAAAGATATCCTAATTTCAAATTAATTAATAAAATAAAGGGTGTTTTTTTATCAAAAGGAAAAATATAATTAAAGCATATTGTAATGTAGATCGTTTGCCTTAAATTTGATATTCAAGAATCTAAAGGTGCAAGTTCAACTTCTAAGCAAATATTATCATAGTGCATATATAGGCCAGTAACACCTGAAGAAGAGTGGAGAATAATACTACTTGAAAGGTTGTGTAATTACTAACCTGTATTGTCTATTTGTGTGTTATTACTAACAAGTTGTTTGTATTTGGAAAGTTTAAATAAAGTTTAAAATTTTCTATACATTCAACATTCACTCATAAATGATGGAAATAGTCCAACATTTCATATCTTATAATATACCATCATTACAAACCTTCAGACAAATATAACTAGTGTAATTCAGTTTATGTTTATTCTTGAATATTGTTATATGTTTGTGTAAATAAACATGTTGTTAATTTGGTTTAATTCTCTCTCTCCATATCCCACCATACAATTTTAATTAAGATAAAATTGTGTCAATTATATATAGGTGTTTAAAATACATTGTCTGATAGTTGCAGTCATGTCTATTTCTTGCTCATTGTGCTAGTCGGGAATCAAGTGCTTGCAGCATTTTAAAATCTTCTCTTGTTGACATTCCAGTCTTTAGATAGATGACATCTGAGGATTTATCCTTAATATAAATAAAAGTATCTGTGAGAGAAGTGTTTGCAGTCTTGGAAGGTGGCTGTGGGTTGTATATTTATATACCATCTCAGTCGGTCCATTGGCATGGTTAATGTGTAAAAATATTAACAACATTGACTCCTCTGCTTATATAATAAATAGTATCTCAAATTTATGTAAGTTATTATTATTGTTAAAATTTAAATCATAAATAAAAATAGTAATTTGTTATAAATTGTTCTCCCAGCTTAGGAATGAGAACATATCAGTTATAAATGTTGATTTAAATTGGGATAGTGAGAATTCCATTATAATATATATATATACAAAGAGACGGAGAGAGAGACAATATGGAAAAAGTAAATTAATCTTAAATAACCTACTGTTGAGCCTATAATCTCTAAACTCTTATAGAACAATAGTGAAGAAGATATGTCACCAAGCTTAGACAATTATCCGACCCTGTTTTATCTCTTGTCTAAATTGGCTGTAAGACAACTGTGTGTGGAAAAAATATTAGCATGCTCAAATTTAAAAATATTTTCAAGTTTTATTTAGTTTAGATTAAATATTAGTTTATTATCATGATAATTAGATGAGTTAACTACTATACTAAAATATTCTTAATTATATATGTAATGAAAAATTCATGATGGGATTAAACTTAAATGGAGTTCATTTTACAAAAATGATATGATATTAAAAAAGAAATATGCCTTTATAACAGAAAAGGATTTTTTTTTTGTAAATGTATTTTATTAGTATTTATTTATTTATAAGTCTAAGATATGGACACCCAATACATGAAACAAAATATAAACTGCACATCAAACAGTAAGCATATGGTGATGTATGTTGAGATTAAAAAGAAGGAATTAAAAGTGTAATATAAGGGCAAGGAAACAAATGACATCACTAATATCATTAAAAAATTAAGCCTAAATGGAACTAACATTTTTTTAAAAGAGATAACAATGAATGGATAAATGGAGCACTAAAGTTGACTTAAATAATTATAAAACACCAAGGATACAACACATAATACATGTAAAAATGATAGTTTAGTTATGAGGGAAGAGGCTATGAATCATAAAAACTGGACTAAACTTGAAAAGACATTCATTCTATAGTCTATTTTTTATCCATCTGTCTGTTCATCTATATACATATATATTTATTCATCTATCTATCTATCTATCTATCTATCTATCTATCTATCTACATGTATGATCTATCTATCCATCTAGAATTTCTATTTATCTATCTACATATCTATTTTATTCTACCCACCTATCTATATTATATATCTCACTACTTTTCTTCCCACCTATCTAGACTTCTCCCTATTTTTTTCTCTACCCATTCATTCTTCAATGTATTTATTTATGTATTAATACCTCTTCCTCTCTTCTCTATCATATATATAAACACAAACATATAAAGGATCTCATTATGATCTATCATGGAAAACATATTTTTTGCACAGCTGAAACTTTCTAAGCAAATTTAAAAATTTTCTTTTCAAATATCCAATGCATAGCATCATATTTATCTATAAACTTATTTATTTCTACGATAAAAATTATGAACTTATTTAATAGTAAAAAATGTTCATTTTTAACTAAAAATTTAAAAAATACAAAAATAAACATTCTTAATTCTCTCCTATTTTTTTGAGAAAAAAATAAAAATATTCAAAAATTAATGATAAAATTATTATTTTAACAAATCACTTGCTAAGTCATTGGTTATTTTTATAATTTGTTTGATAAAATATTATTATGCTTGATTGAAAAGTCAGCCACATTGTTTATACTTGGAATGATTTTAAAATATTATCCATTAACATGGATGTTGATGTTTGATACCTTTAGCCATCTGATGAATGAAAATGCATGTATAGTAAGAAACGATCCAAATCTCTGCATTAGTAAATGGATGTGCTATAGTAGAGTTAAGATGAGAGGTGCATTAAAAAAAATTGCCACACTTCAAACTTTAAAACTAATGACACTTAAAGCAATTGCTAATAGATTTATAGTTAATTGATGCGCACTTCACTAATTAGTGAAAATAAATCATTCATAAAATCCCCTGTCATTATAAACTTTTTTATTAAAAACAAATAATAGTTTAATGCTAATGAAAAACTCTTTTTTGCAATCACTCTTTTGATTAACATAAAAATTTATTTTTATTACTGTGATATAAAACTCATACGATTAATATTATTTTATTTCTGCTATGAAAGTATTATCATAAAGACTTCTTTAATAATTATTATTAAAATTAAGACGTAGTCACGTGTTTTTGAGTACGTCCTAATCATATCCTGCATAGTTTAGGACCGTCATAGAATGATGGACTCTAGAATTAAATGTCCGTGAATTGTGACTAACTCTATTTTTTCTAGACCTCAAAATTCATATGAACTCCCATGCAACAAACCATTGATTAAAAAAAAAATTGGTTGGTTGCGTGAGGGTTCATATAAATTATGAGCGCTAGAAAAAATAAAGTTAGTCACAATTCACGGACCTTAAATTCTAGAGTCCATCATTCTATAACTGTCCTAAACTATGCAGGATATGATTAGGACGTACTCAAAAACACGTGACTAAGTCTTAATTTTAATAATAATTATTAAAGAAGTCTTTATGATAATACTTTCATAGCAGAAATAAAATAATATTAACTGTATGAGTTTTATATTATAGTAATAAAAATATATTCTTATGTTAATCAAAAGAGTGATTGCAAAGAAGAGTTTTTCATTAGCATTAAACTATTATTTGTTTTTAATAAAAAAGTTTATAATGACACGGGATTTTATGAATGATTTATTTTCACTAATTACTGAAGTGCTCATCAATTAAATATATATCTATTAGCAATTGCCTTAAGTGTCATTAATTTTAATGTTTGAAGTGTGGCAATTTATTTTGCGATCAAATATTTTTAAAAATTTGATTTTTAAAAAATATATATTTTATTTTAATTAGGCACACATCCATAAATGCACAGTATATATGTGTATAAATAGTATTTATAGTTATAGCATTCTTTAGATAAAACATGCAAGATAAAACAGCTTTAAATTGCTCACTGTTGTACAAAAGCCTTTCTGAATAGTTTTTTTTGCACAGGGAGAACAAAGCAAAAGATTTTACAAATCAGATTTGCTGATATGTATGTGTGAAAAAAAAAAATTAATAATCTATTTAACCCAAGCCATAGGCGTAGCAAGTATATACCCTCGCCCTGCCCTATAAAAGTAAATACATATATATTTTTTCATTTACAGCGGAAATGTTTTCATTTATTTTTCTTTCAAATATTTATTTTGTTATAATAATTTTTTAAAACAAATCTGATTGGATTATAAGTGATCACATAACTTTTGATCTTTATTTACATATTATAAATAAGAAGTTTTTTTTAACCCCCCCCCCCCAAACAAACTAATTGTTTTAAGTTTAAACAAATATATATATTGGAATAGATGATAATTTCAAAAGCAAATCGTTTTAAGTATTGTTTTGAAAAATATGTTATTAATCTATAATTCCATGAGAAGCAAAAAATTGTAATTCTTCTATTTATTTATTTTTTAAATAACTAGATAAAAGTTATAGTGAAAAAAAAATCAGTATATACATTAGATAACACCCAGCCTTTTTTTTTTGTCTCTAAAAAACTTGTATTTAAATTTTAGAAAAGTAATATATATATTAAATTGTTTTTTTTTTGCCCCCCTTTACAGAATAAAACAAATATCATTTATAAACAACTACAGTTTATAAATAAAACCATTATTTAATTCTCTAATAATACTCTTCTATCAATATTAGCAATTATTATTTTTATTTCATTTATTCATTTTTTGTTATCGATATGAGCAACTTGATGCAGTCATATGAAATAGTTTTATTGCTCATTAACAAATTTTTGTTATCATTTATGACTATTGTCTTCTTCACAGGTTAAAATTTGAAATCAATGTGATTGACAGTTGTCACCATTATCGAATATTACCTGTATATATAGATATTACACTTAAATATTATACGATTTTTTTTTACATATATATTTTTAAAAACTTATTTTATATTTTATATGAAGTGTATGAGTTTTCCTTTTACCTAATATTTCAACCATATTCTATGATTAGTATTGAGGGTTATGACAAAATAAAATATAATATGACAAAAAACAAAAGCAAAATTAAATTTGTAAAATGCAACATGTATTAACAAATGGTATATTATTGGATGAATAATATGCATTATATGTATTAACTTTTTGATGCTAATTACATTTATGTTCTACTGATTGGTGGACCTACCATATCCATAACAAAGTAGACCAAAATATGCTAACTGATAAATTTCTTTCTTTTTTTATATACAAAATGAAAAGCAAAAAAATAAATCATATATTATGTTTGAAAACATGAAATAAAATCATTTATTTTAAAATCAAATCTGAAACTAACATGTTTAATAAACCAAGCACAAAAAATATAAAAAGTAAAGCATGTAAAAAAATATTTAACAGCAATAAATCCATAAGAAATTGAAAATCAAAGAAGTATCCGTCTCTATATAGATGCCACAAAAAACACAGGTGTGAAGACTTAAAATTATTCACAATAAAAGTGCATGAATTTAAACCATAGAGTATTTAATTTTAAAAGCAAAACATGTAATCTATTTGCACATCAAACTAATTCACAATCATTAAAAACCAATTATTTTTAATTGGTGTCATCAATTAAAAATATTCAAAGACAAAAAAATCCAAGAAGATATCCATCTCAGAGCAAAATAATGTGTGGAAAATATTCCAAATGTCATTAATAAACAAGTTTGGATTCATATCTTATCCATAAATTTTATTGATACAGACATGACAGTTCTCTCTCTTCATTGCTTATGAATTAATAATAAAAAGATTTCATCAATATTTTGATAGAAATAACATAAGTGATCAAAAGTCTTACTTGCTGATTTAAAAGGACAATTTATGCCAGGTTTCATGTGGTCAAGCATTGTCATGATTTATAATGTGGCAGCATCACCTGGGTTACACAGTGTTTAAATAGTGAGAGTTATGACTTATACATAATTTGATAGCATTTTTGTCTTTGTGCACTTATTATAACCATGGTTAATTTTCCTCAATTTATGGAATGAATTTTTTTATGGTTCGCATTTAGCTACATCACTAACATATAAAATTCCGTGCTTTAATTTCATGCACTTTTTGTGTAAATGTAACTTTTCAACATTGTTTTATGACAATCATACAAATAGTGATATTCTTTTGGATTTCAACTTTTAATGAATTTTAAATTATATGATGTACTTTTTATATTCTTATGCTTCTTGGTTCTGCAGTACAATTTTTTGATGGAATTACATTTGCTCTCATGGCTAATTAATTTTTTTCCCCAAAGATTTATTTTATATTAATTTCAAGTTTTAAATATATTGTTTGTTTTTAAATCATTGTCTGTTCACAGAATATATTAATTTCAGTTTTGTTTTTTAAAAATAAAATATTATTTTCATGTTTTTGAATATATTTCTTTCTTTTTTTTTTATTTGTAATTTTTTCAGGGAAAAAATGAAACTTATAATTGGCTTATTATTTATTTCCTTTAGTATGGAGATTTCATGAGCAAATAGAATATACATGAAAACAGCATTCACTTTTTTAAAAATGTTAAATTAATAAAATAGTTCTTTTTTTATCATATTGTTAGATATAATTGTTTATTTGAAAGTTTGTGATTATGGCATTTTACATGCAATTATATGATGGTTTATTTTTATCATTTAGAATTAATGAAGTTACATTTTTAAAAAAAAATTCAAACTTATGAACTTTCTAAGTACTTTCACCTATTAGGAATATCACATAGGTTAGTATATATATATATACATAAAAAGGTGATTGGTAATGGGTACTCTCTCCAAGCTGTCTCCAATGCCATCTCTGAATCAACTTATGTGTTACATAGAGACATAGGTTAGAATTCATCACAAAGATTTTAAGGTAATAGCATGTCTGGATGACAAGTGTTTTACCCATGATGTAAATAACATTAACCTTAACTTTTGTTTTAAATTGGGCAAACTGCTATCAAAATATTTGAAATAATTCATACTATGCATGGCAATGAAGTCTTGAGGCTCAATGTTTTTAAGTGGTTTTCATGATTTTATAATGATAGAGAAAAATTGGAAGATAATCCATGAAAGTACAAAACACACTGTATTGCATTTTTTAAATTTTTTATGGTGAATGTGTTAATTCAAAGATCTCACTGCAAGCAGCCCTAAGAGAGAACCAGTCATCTTTCAACTGTGACATACTATTTTAAATAAAGTTTGAATTTTTCTAAAAACATTTAACAATTAATTCTAGATGATGGAAATACCATAATGAGATATAATTATTTGTTTTATTTTACTAATTTTCTTTATCTTTAATCAAGTTTATTATTGTTTGTTTTGGCTAATAATGTTTGATAAATTCAATGCTTTTTTTTATCTGCTTATCATAAAGTATAGTGGAAAAGTTGGGCAAATAAAAATGTCTTATGATTCAAATAAAATAAAAACAAATTGTTACATGAATGTATGTAGATGGATTTTTTATATGATAATTATCAATAAATGGATCATTTAAAAAAGCTAAATATATGATTTTTATTCATTAAATAATTAATATAAATTGTATAATTTGGTACTTATTAAATAGCCACTGTACATCACTTGGTGGCACTGTTTCTGGGCAAAAATGTTTTAATATAACGTTTCCGGGCCGGGACAGAACAAAACACTTTTTCTTTTTATTTAAAAATGTATGTTGTTCTTCTAATAGTAAATAAAACGTTTAAACAAAAATAATAAAAAAAACAAACAAACACTTGATTAACAAACTAATCAGCCCGAATTAAATAAAATTCCATTCAATTAAATTGCAGCGCGTAGTGCTGGAATGTGCAGGGGGGGGGCAAAGATGCATAACTCTGATCAAACCAAGTTTATCATTTCCAAAACAATGTGCAACCTCAGAGAAGTTTGTTATTCTTAGCATTCTACATTAAACATAAAAAACAAAACAAACGACTTTCCTTTTTATTTAAAAATGTATGTTATTCTTCTAATAGTAAATTAAATGTTTAAACAAAATTTTAAAAAACCCCTTGATTAACAAACTAATCAGCCCAAATTAAATTAAATTTCAGTGTGTAGCACTGAAAAGTGCAAGGGGGAATGGATGATGGTTTTGCCGATCCAAAGGATCATCCAAAAGATGCATTACTCTGATCAAAACAAGCTTACAATTTATCTCATAGATCTTCTTGTGAAAATGTGCCTATTTGCGTGAGTTCTGGGAAATGGTGTTTGGCCCTACCCTTTTGCAATTTTTTTCACCTTCCAAGCTGTGTAAGGAAGTGCAGGGATGGGCTTAAAATTATTAGTATGTAATAGTAAGTCAGCTAGGGTCTAAGATCATTACTTTGAATGAACATTAAAAGAGTTATGGCCAGTTGAATTAAATACACCCTCACATCATACAGTAGTGCTCTGTAAATGTGTGCTATTTGCATAGTGTCATGAAGCACATCAGCTGGCCATAATATTTGTGTGCAATGCCATCTAGGCCTGCTAATGAATATGAACAGAACTGTTCTATACACTGTAAGTTCAGCTATGTAAATGGCTTTTTTTGTGTTTTTGCACAGAAACAGTGCCACCAAGCGATGTACAGTGGTTCTTTAGCAAGTACCTATAATTTTTAATACTAAAAAATAAAATAAATAGAAGATATTAATATATATAAAGAATTTCTAGAGAAAATAAAACTTAGTATATATTTTGATGTAAAATATTTATAGCAATAAAAAAAACAATTTCATGTTAAATTATTATATTTACTTGATTTATGAGACTATCCTTCATGGAATAGCATTTTCTGAAACTCAAGATCCACAGTTTACGTTTCCATTTGTGAACTTTCAGTGTTCAAATTATTATTATTGTTGTTATTTACAATTACAATTATTAAATACAATATGTGTGAGTGTTTTGTGCATATTGTTTTATTAAATAAAAAAAATTAATTAAATTTTTTTAGTTTTGTAATATATACCTATGGTAAATCACTCCACTCTCTCACAAAAAAATAAATAAATAGCAGTTTATTTACATTTTAAATTACTAATCATATTTTTCATCTTAAAGTAGATATTACCTTTGATTAATTTTAAAGATGCTTATTGTTCTCATGAAAAATTTGCTGAAATACTACTTCATTATTAAATTTAAAGAAAATTATTTCAAAATTTTGTACTACAAATCAAAAGTTCAAAGTTTATTTGCATCCAGTTTAATTTTTTTAATTATTTTTTGAAAAAAGATTACTTTCAATTTTCTCATAGTTTACAATTAGTTAACTTTTTTTTTGTTAGAGTTCTTGGTGATAAAAAACAATATTGGGAAACAAACTTTGACTCATTAGCTATGATATTGTATAATACAATACATTCAATAATGATTTGACTTGAAATTGGATTTAATATAGGAGTTATATATATATATATAGGAGTTTTACTCAACAAATAATTGTATGTTTGGGCAGTCTTATTTAAAAGTTGCCTTGCTTACCATGAATTTTCATTTGCAAAGATCAGAAAAGATGATTTTAAAATATCCTGTTTTGTACAATATAACTAATTCATCATTTCTAGTGGAATCTTCAAAAAAATTGTAGACAATCAATAATAATAATGATGGCAAGCTTGAGGTAGATAGTTGTAAAAATGGTATTTTAATTTTTTAAATATAAGTGCATGGAATATGTCAACTTTGCTTGATATGTACTTTTCAAGACCTGAATAGAGGACAACACTTGAAAATAAGGAGCTGATCATGATTTAAGATATATCTGCTCCTAGTGAAATTCATCATTCATATAAAAGAAGTTTAATTAATTTTGTAGGTAGTTGATTTAATGATGAGACACTTCATAGTGTTGAATTTATTATGAGATATCATTTGATAACTCTATTCTAGGATTTCTGAGGCATAGCTGTGAATATCTTATAATATTAAAAGTTATTTTTTTCATTGGTATCTGTATTCATATTATTAATATTTATAATCAAACATTAAATACATGAAGTTCAAAGAAATAATTTTTTTAGTTTTTGTTGAATAGTGTTATTATATCAATACTATTAAGAGATTAAAATTTTATTCTTGAAGACTTTAATGCAAATGTTATAGAAATAATAAAACTTGCTATGAAGTTATTGAAAATAATATTATTGACTCTGTGAAACCAAATAAATTTTTGCACAACATATGAGTTAAATATCAGAAATTTTTTGTTTAGTCAAAACATAGTATAATAGTATGGAAATAGTGGGTTAATAAGAGAGAATCTGGAATTACAAGGTTCCACAGTTGGATCACCAATTGTAACAGTATGGAAAATTGGGGTTAAATATGAGATGGGAAACCATCATTATCTGCAAATAAACAAAATATAAAATTAAATATAAAAGAAATGACTATAAGAGCTCAGCATAGAACTAACTATAAGTTCACCAGCATTACACAAAAATAATAATCATTTATCATCATGAATGATCAATAATAAAAATAAATAAACAGTCAATCCTGTGACTGGATTTGAAATGGGTCTACTATAGACAAGGCTAATTATTTAACTCTTGCCAACTTGTGGCATATTATTTAGACAATAATTTGAATGCACAAACTTAAGTGCTAATCCATAAGAGTATAATAATTAAAAAAATAATGCTGGGATACTAAAAACATTCTGACCATCATCAATGCTCTGGCCATTTAGTACCATTAATGTTTTAGCCAATAATAAACTAAATTTCTAAAGTAATAAATAAAATGAAATACAGTGCATGAACTTTAAAGGATATCTCTTTTGCACTAATCAGAATCACTATCATCTGGATGTTCATAACACTAAATACAAATCCCAACTCCACATAATTGTTATGGACAAATCTAACTCAGGAAGCAAGAGCTCTATAAATATTACTGTGAAGAAGAGATAATTAAATAAATAAAACATCTTATTATAAATCACTTCAAATAATTCCTAGGTTTACCTACTATAAATAGTTTTATTGGAATCATTTAAAAAAATCTTAGAACACTAAGCTGTCATGAAATAAAATCACACACACTGCAATTTATAAAACAGGATTTGGATAGAATAAAGAAATTAAGACTAAAAAATATTTTTAAAACAATTAATTAATAATAAATTAATTAACAATAAACAAAAAAAATGACATGATAATATAAAATTTTAAGCATTCATTTCTTAAAAAAATATATTTTCATAAAAATAATACTAACCAGTCAGTTGATTTTTATTCATAAATAAGTTTTCAATTAATTAAGTTATTTCTTTAAAATAACTAAGGGTTGAAAAAACAATATTTTCAAAATCAAAGATAACAATCTTTGATTTAGCTTAATTAACCATCTATTAAGTTTTTAGGAGGTAAAATGAATAAAAAGAGAAAAAGATGTTTAAAAAAAAAAAAAATTCTAAAAACCATTTTATAATTTTAAAGAGAAAATTGACTGGATTGTAAGAAAAATATGTTTCACAATTTGAAAGCATTAACTTAATGAAAATATTTTAAATTATCAATTCTTACAAAAAAATTATTACTTTAGGGTGCACACATACAAAAATATCTTCAACCATGGTTTTATTTTTTTATGGTTCTTCCCAATTATAATTTCCAGTTTTCCAGTTGAATTATTTTCTTGAAGTCTTCTACACATGAACATGATTAATTTGTCCTTTTTCTGGTGTGCAGTATTTATTTTCCAGGTTAACAATAGCAAAATTTCTTCCATTCTAAATTAAAATGGGAAACTCAGAAAAAAACAAAAAGGATATTATTTAAGTCATTAAAATTTTGCAGAAAAAATAGTTGTTTTTGCAAATAATGTTTCAAAACTTTAGAAAATGCTTTAAAGCTTTCAGATGAAAGCAGGAAAGTAAAAATAAATTCTATAAAAGATAAAATAATATTCAATGGTTCTTTTCAAACAAAAATAAATAAAAATAAATATTGATAATGATTTAAAAACTACATTTATCATATTAACAATACAATGAAGATGCAACAAATAAATTTAGTCATAAACTTTGAAGCCCTTGTGGTAGAAATAATCAAATATCTAAAAGAAGTATATTTATGAAGTTAAAGACTAATTTTAATAGAATTTTCAAATTACACAACAAATATTGAGATATTTGTTGGAAGTAACAAGAAAGAAGCAAAATATATAGCACAAAAATAATTTATTAGCACTTGCATTATTGAAAGGATTAAGACATTGTGATAAAGTTGAGCTGAACATATCACAAAAGGGAGTAATAATATATTGTAATGGGCACACACACCATTACATTATTTTTTTTAAAATTAGACATTAAAATTAAAAGTTCGAAAATAAAAATTTGTTTTTAAAAATTAAAAATTGAAAATTAAAAGTCATCTAAACTTTATATATATAAAATCGCACAGATGAAAAATTATTAAAAGAAAACTTTATCAAAGAAAAGGGAAGTATTTTAAAACTAAATTTTCAGAAAAAAAAGAACTTAAAAGATTTAAAGATAAAAAGAATGTACAATAATTTAATTAATTCTATTGTGTAAAATGGAAATGATTATTTTAATTAGTCCAAGTGAACTAGCCTTTGGGCATTTCAAAATGTATAATTAAAGGTCAGATAGAAAGGAAAAAACAATGGGAACAGAATGGCCAATAAAAGAAATCCCTCGGGAAACGGACCTCAATGAAAATACCATCATCATCATGACGTAATGTCCACTGGAGCTGAAAGTTTAATATAAAAAAAGAGAGAAAGAGATGTGAGGAGAGAAGTGTGCTATATGTGTTAGTGCGGAGAGAGTTGAAGGAGAAGGGATTGAAAGACGCACTTTCAATTCCTTCAGTTTTTCTAAAAAAAAAATGACATTGTTTTCCATATTGCGGGCTACAGGCTATCAGGACCCGGAAATAAAATACCAACTAAAGTAAAAGACCTCCGGGTGAATCAATAAAACAGCCAATAACATACCAGTCTCCCCAGGACATCTGAACAATTAACAATGAAACCCAAATGGCAAGCAACGGTTTAAAGATGAACTTTTCTAAAATAATAAGAACTATATAACCAATGAACATTTTTCAAAATAGTAAGAACTTTAATTCCAAAACCTTTTCCGTATTTAATAGAAATAGAATCCTACCTGACCAATGTAAATTATTATTAATAACTAATTTTATTTGATGTATTTTTTTTTAGTCATTTCCATTAAGTTATTTGTTTCATTCTTTTAAGTTTTTATTATGATTTTTTTTTTGTGTGTTAAACAACTTTTAATAAATGTTAAATTTAAGTCGGGCATGAAATGACAGTCGGAATAAAATATATATGTAAAAGTTAGATCTTAACAGTGTGTATCTGCCTACTCTATAAATTTTCCAGGTTCAAATAGCCTGGTGGCGCCCTGTAGCACAGATACGGTAAGACTGGATCTTCCAATCTCCCCAAACGTTATAATTGGCCACCCAACATGGACCGATACACTTTAACCATGAGTACCCTGAGTAAAAATTTTTTTAATGAAATCTTTTTATCTACCATATACTTTAAATCTTATAAAAGCACTGCTAGAAAGAAATAGCACATATATTAAAAATGAGAAAGAAAAGATATTAATAATTTTAAAACTATAATTTTAAAAAAAAAAAAGTCAAAAGGTTGCAATTAATGTAAATTTTTTTTTGTGTGTTAATATATATTATGCTTTAATGTGTATAAGTGCACACAGCCATGTAAGTTTATGATTGTAAATGTGGTACCTTACAATGAGTGCCCTTTGAGAATTTACCTGTGTAATCCCCATTTAAGCATTTCAATTAATCATAAATAAGTTGGTGGTATATATAATTGTGCCGCAAATATACACGTATAAATCCATTATCTCTTAAAACATATTTACTTCAATGCAATCTTCCTAAATAAATAATTTGCTTGTGATGCCATGTGTTTAAAAATGAAATGTAGAGAAAAAGGAACTCTTGGGGGGAGGAGATGTAAACGTAGATGGTCCAAAGAAAAACAATAGTCAATATTTTTTTTTTTGTATATAGTCTTTTTGTAGAATTACTAACCGAATGTCTTTGTAAATTTTCATTAATCATGTACCATAATTACTAACCCTAAGTAAAAAATATATATATATATATATTGCTTATTTTTTTTTTAAGCAAGTTTACTGATATGTAATGGGCACACACACCGTTACATTATTTTTTTAAAAAAATTAGACATTAAAAATAAAAGTTTGCAAATAAAAATTTGTTTTTAAAAATTAAAAATTGAAAATTAAAAGTCATCTTAACTTTATATATATAAAATCGCACAGATTAAAAATTATTAAAAGAAAACTTTATTAAGGAAAGTATTTTAAAACTAAATTTTCAGAAAAAAAAGAACTTAAAAGATTTAAAGATAGAAAGAATGTACAATAATTTAATTAATTCTATTGTGTAAAATGGAAATGATTATTTTAATTAGTCCAAGTGAACTAGCCTTTGGGCATTTCAAAATGTATAATTAAAGGTCAGATAGGAAAGAAAAAACAACGGGAACAGAATGGCCAATAAAAGAAATCCCTCTGGAAACGGATCTCAACAAAAAGACCATCATCATCATGTCGTAATGTCCACTGGAGCCAAAAGTTTAATATAAAAAGAGAGAAAAAGAGATGTGAGGAGTGTGATATATGTGTTAGTGTGGAGAGAGTTGAAGGAGAAGGGATTGAAAGACACACTTTCAATTCCTTCAGTTTTTCTAAAAAAAAAAAAGACATCATTTTCCATATAGTGGACTGCAGGCTATCAGGACCTGGAAATAAAATACCAACTAAAGTAAAAGATCTCTGGATGAATCAGTAAAACGGCCAACAGCATACCAGTCTTCCCAGGACGTCAAGACAATTAACACTGGAACCCAAATGGAAAGCAACGGTTTAAAGATGAACTTTTTTAAAACAGTAAGAACTATATAACCAATGAACATTTTTTAAAATAGTAAGAACTTTAATTCCAAAACCTTTTCTGTATTTAATAGAAATAGAATCCTATCTCACCAATGTAAATTATTATTAATAACTAATTTTATTTGATTTTTTTTTTTAAAGTCATTTCCAATAAGTTATTTGTTTTGTTCTTTTAAGTTGTTATTATGATTTTTTTTTCTGTTAAACTAATCTTAATAAATGTTAAATTTAAGTCGGGCGTAAATGGCTGCATAGATTTGTAAAGTTATATTAGTTTAATTAAGGGAGGGTAAATCTCAAGTTATTTGTTTCATAGTTAAATTGGGTTAATGAATCTAATATATTGGTGTAATTAGTAAATGCAATATGAGATCCGCTACATGCAGGATCACATTATACGTGGCACTTGGGTGAAATAAGCCTATTTCTTACTGACCATCAGAGACAGATGGTATTTCCTGCTCCATGGATCACCCCCTTTGCCTATGGAATGGGATCATAAGTCGGCAAATTGGACCACAATCCCTTCCTATGGAGTTTTTTTTATTGTTCTTCTCGCCAGACAGATGTACCATTCCTGTACTGGATGAGAGACAATTTTGCTGTTCAGATGTGCATTCCTGACAGTATGGTATTGTGCTGTTGTATTCATGCTGCATTGAATACATTGATATATCAGATAGATTGATGTTAGTTTGACTGTGAACTTTTGGCCTAAGGTTAAATAAGAGAAAGAATATTTTCTTTTCAAATGCAATCTATGTAGTCTATTCATACTCGACACTCTAATAAAATATTAAACTCATCTGTGCGAACTTATAAAATAAAAGTTAAAACATAAATTAAATTCTAAAATCAAAGTTAAAATTAAGTTACATTTTAAAGTAAAAGTGATACTAAAATGATTTAAAATGTTATATATGTTTAAATAAATGTTTGCATGTGTTATTACTGGTAGTGGCTTTTTTTATTTTTGTTAATATTGAAAAAATATTTTAAGAATTTATATTTTATAAATCTCTGCATCTCACTGAGCTAGTGAAATGGGCTGATGGTCAGAATAAAATATATATAAAATTTGGATCTTAGCAATGCGTATCTGCATACTCTATAAATTTTTCAGGTTCAAATAACCTGGTGGCACCCTGTAGTGCAGATACAGTAAGACTTTAATGATTGCCCGACCATTATAATATGGACAACTGAAATCTTAAAATGGATCCTATAAAATTGTAAAAGATATGAGTGAGAAATTATGGATTGGAAAAAGAGGAGATTGATAATGGTTGAAAATGGCAATAATGAATTCCTCTATAATAATAAATTACAAATGTGGTAACCAAATTTACAATATTTTAGCATGCTATGTGTAAGAATCGTTTGTGAAATGTTTATTAATACTAATTAAAATGTCACGTTTATAATTTTAATCAAAAACAACATCTTGTAATAGGAAACTTTGAAATTTATTTTAGTATTTGGGTATTATTTTGTTTGTGCCAAATTAAGATTATGACTTACTTGGTTAGAGCATTGCTGTAACATTCATTATTCAAAAATCTAAAGATCCAGGTTTGATTCCCATGCTAGTATTGTCACTATTCAGGTCAGCAACACTGGAAGAAGAGAGGAGAATAATACTACTTGAAATGTTGCATATATACTAATTTAATAAGAAAATTTAATTAAAGTTTAAATTTTTTTCTAAAGATATTCAATATTTAATGTTAGATGATAGAATTACATTGTTTAACATATAAGTACAACTAAAAGGTTATGAATAGTTTTTTTTTTATACTGGAATTAAATAATTTATTTTTATAATAATCTCAAATATGAATATATAACTTGTTAAACTTAACATAAACAGACAATTTGATTAAAAAATAAAACCTCTGTAGTCCTTCTTAATCCAATTTATTTCTTCCCTCTATTCTTGTTACAATATGTTGTAATAGCAAAATGGTCAACAAGTGGTGTTGGTGTTTGAATCATTAATATTTTTACTCATATGAGTATTGTCTCATACTTGAAAATATTTTAAAATTTAACTTAAAATCTTTTATTATAGCTAATGCATTTTAAAAACTATTTTTTTTAAAAAAAAAACATACATCAAATATTCAGAATGATGTTATCCAACAGTTCTAAAGTGTATCTATCTAAAATAAATGTTATAAAAATAATCTATAAATTACTACTACTCTTCTTTACATTGGACACCATGTAACTATAGAGAATAAATATAACTCTATACATTTTGACTTATCATCATCATCCCAACACATATATTTTAAAAATAAATAAGTCAGTGGATATGTGAGAGGAAATGAATAAGGTAGAATATTATTAATCACAAATAATACATTTAATTAATTACAAATAATAAAATTAAGAAGAACAAAAGAAAAATATCTTAATTTTTACCCCCCCCCCTTCTCATTAAGGCATAAAAAATATTATGTTACTGGTGTATATTATTTGAAGGATAATAACAAAAAGAATAGTTATTGTTATCCTATCCTCCTAATCACTCAGTTATTCTTTTGTTTATTTTATGTATAAAGATACATGTGTAAATTAATATAAATTAGTGCACCTCATTTACAAA
Organism: Epiperipatus broadwayi; assembly: GCA_028023455.1. NCBI lineage: Eukaryota > Metazoa > Onychophora > Udeonychophora > Euonychophora > Peripatidae > Epiperipatus > Epiperipatus broadwayi. Next base: position 54,002 of record JAQFVV010001502.1, read on the forward strand.
TTCTGTAGATTCCTTTATGTTGAGAATGGTTTTCTTACATGTTATGGGCTTATAATTATTGAAGATCTTTATAATAATTAAGGTATACCACTATATATTGAGAGGATACTGATACTCTATTTAATTTCAAGAACTCGTGAAAAAAGTCTCATCACCCTATGGTATAATGAATAATAATATAATGCAGTATAAAATATCTCTATGGTTCTTGATGAAAAACTATTTCTAAAAACATCAAAGCTATTGCAAATATATTTAATGGAGACATTATTTAATATTATCTTTTTTATTTTTATAGAATGACCATTTATTACGGATACTTATATAACAATGGTATCACATTTATTCTTATGAATTACCTTAAAAACTAGAAATAAACAAAACCTACACCAAGAAATACATTGAGCATCTATCATGATATATTTCATAACGTTGACCAATTTTGCCTTTTCTTTTAAAATAAATGCTATATTATGTAAGAATTCCATGTATCATATTTTCATAAATACATATATGTGCTTTTGTAGATTCACCTGGCAAAGTGACTTGAATAAATATATCTTAAGTGGGTTTCAAAATATCAAATATTTAATTTATTTATACTATAAATAATACTAATAATTTACATACTTTTTATATGTGTACACATATCTATTTTTTTTTATGTCCATCAAATGCACACTTTGATATATTTTTAACCAGAATATTGAAATTTACTGTTATAACATATTTTTCATTTTGCCATGCTTTTAATTTTCCTTTGCCCAAATTAAAAGTAATAACTAAATTATAATAAACCTTCAACAAGTACAAACAATAAAGAACTTGTTAATTATAGAGATATCTTACGTTTATAAAAACTATTTTAAAAATTTTCTTATAAATATTTCATATAAAATAATAAAATTAAATATAAATTATAATTATTTTTTTCTTTTATTTATTTTTATAGTCAAATTATCTTTTTTATTGTACAATCATGCATGTCTAAAATATCCTGTTTGAAATCTGAAGTTCTTTCTTTCTGTGGTCTTCTTTTGTAATTCTTTAAAAACACAAACTAATAAAAGATAATATTTCCAATAATATTTGAAAATAAATGATAATATGAAAGAATTGATTCTTTTTTGTATCCCATAATATTCTTTCATTACTTTATTTTTGAGACTATTGCCAATAAAGTTATATCAATATATATATATATATTTTTTAATAATGATTGGGATTAATTTTATTTAAGCCTTTGCCTACGCGTATTCAGTTTTAACTTAATCCTGAGTCATCATTATTGAACTCCTATATCATTTCTATAGTGTACTTTAAATTAAAAAATCAGTAATTTGCTTCTATTTTAATTAATAACAAGCTGATGCGTTGAGGTGAAACTTTGAGTAAAATTATAAAATCAAGCAGAAAACAAAAATACATATATTCTTCACTTAATAAATTTAAACACAAATTTGATTATTTCTAATTAAATAAATGTATATATTTTTATCGATATACTGCCAACCTATAACAATAAAATATACTTTTTTATTTGTTTTAAAGTAATTATTTTAATATTGCTAATGCTAAACTCATTATATGTATATTTTGCCACACACAGCAAACTAGAGTAATCAATGGATGCCAGAAGACTTGTGCATAAAATCCCCATCTAGTGCCTACTCATCCAATATGCCCAGACTAGTTTCTGGCTTATGGCCTTCATCAGTGAGGAGCCTTGGATCTGAGAGCACTGCATCTACATCTTAGGATCTAATGCAACCCTCCAGCAATCACCTTTTATCTCCATTTAACTACAAAACTATGAGTCCTAAATTGAAAACACCTTAATGTTTTCAATCCAAGCCCATTAGCTTATATAGTCATATGGGTCTGAATCCAGTTCAGTACCCATACATTTTGGTGTCTTTGGTTCTTTAACAACCATAGCCACCACTATCCTATTAGGCAGGATTGGTTTTAAGCCAATAAACATCACATGATCTTCTGGCATCCATTGATTACTCTAGCTTGCTGTGTGTGTCAAAATATATATAGTGAGTTTTGCCTGTTTTAACAACAGTTATACACAAGCATAAGAGGAGATGGTCATGTGATGTTTATTGCTAATGCAGTGTTATCTAATTTTATGTGTTTTTTTTTTTAAGACATTTGAATTCATTTATGTATGCCTTACACATGCATACACAAAAATATCTTTCAAATCAAATGCTTTTTAAATACAAGTAAAACATTATTAATTGGGATATCTTCGTTTCAAAGTTTTTTAGGATTTATGATTTTTTTTCAGATTTCAAAAGTAGATCTTTTTTCTTTCTCATTGTAAATCAAAATTCTGCTAGAATCGTAAAAAAAAAAAACCCCAAGCATCCCCTGCAATTAGGCCCATTAATTAGTTAAAAGTTATTTTGAAATTTTAAACCAATTTTTATTTTATTGTAATTTTCTGTTTCAGCTGATTTATAGCTTTCATTCAGATATCTTGTCAAAATATTTTATATTTTAACAAAATGTCTAATGAAGGTTGCAAGTCTGCTAAAACTGAAAATTAAAATTAAATTAAAATTGTTTTGAAAAGTGCAAAAGAGAGTAATGAATTTATTACAACATATAAAATTATGAAATTAAGAGAAGAAAGACATTAATATAGATATTTACATTGATGGCATTCAATCTGTAATAGTGATAAAAATGGTGTACTCGCAATAAGATAATTTAAATGTATTTAAAGATTAATAGTTTTCTCAAATAAAAGAAAATTAAAATTAATTTTGTTTCTGTTTTTTTTTTACTTCATATATAAATTAGCTTATATATTAGATGTAATGTCTAAATATATATTATATCCTCAAAAGGGGTGATGGAGCCAAAAATCTGAAGGCAGACATTTGAAAGCTAATTTCTAACTATTAAGCAGTAACCAGAGGTTCTCAAGACTTTGCTATAAACAATAGCAAAAAACAAACAGTTGAGACAAATGTTCTATGTGAAAAGGCGTTTGCCAAAGTAACTTGCATTGCATATATATTCTATTTCCACATAAAATAAATGTTAATACTACTTCATACTTTAATAATATATAAAATTTGAAATAAATAAATTTCTCAGGGTATTTCTGCATATGCTTGCTACTTTAAGCAATTATTTTCTAATATACTATTTTTTACTCAAAGAACTAATTAAATATAAATTAATCTGTGTTTAATCAAAATAATGTTAACTAATGGTTTATCTCTGGTTTATAAATCAATTGTAATCATTTACATAAAATGAAAAAATAAATGTATGAATGTAAAATGTGTTCCTTAACTTAGGGTACAATAAATGTAAAAGAGAATTTTATGTACATCATCTTACCCTATACATTTGTATTTCAGATAGCAACAGTAGCCATAATGATGTATCCAATCCAAATAGATTTATGTAAAATATAATATCTTAAAATATGATCTTTATTTCATAAATATGCTATGATGGTTTTAATAAAGACAAAGCAGAAGTATTTAAATTAATAATTGCTTTATTATAATATATATATATATATATATATATATATATATTATAAACAAATAATAAGAAACAATTATATTTTTTTTTTATAAATTAACTAATGAATACTAATGCTTGTTCTGTAATATAATCTAACGTAGGTATATGAAAGTCTGTAATCATATAGCATTGCAAAGACATTAACACTCCATTGGAGAAGGTTGCATATTATTTAAACACATGCTCAATTTAAATACTAAAGGAAAATAATAATAATCATAATAATGTTTTATGCTGTCATTCATTGATTTATTCCCAATAACTAATCAACAACTAATCAACCTCAGTAAAAACACTGGATAAATCTTTCACTCTTTTAAAACAAATGAAATTATTCGTGTAGCAGTTCTAAATGATATTTAAAATATATTACTTATTTATTATATCTTAATATTCTTTACTGGATTTATTTGTTAAGCTTCTATATTATTTAAAGATTTAATAATTTGTTAGGAGTAAAATGCTACTAACAAAATATTGCATACTATAGTATTTTAAAAAATTAATACAAACATATAAAAGCTATGCATAAAATATTCCTTATAGATCTAATTATCTAGCTAAGGATTATTAATTTGAGGGTGAAACTTTAGGACCAATAAAACATATAATGAATGTTATATAACAAATTTTATATAAGTTTAAAAGTTAGTTATACTAATAAAACCTAGTCCCAATGTAAATCACATATTTAATCATACTCAATATCATAAATAATAAAATTTATAAAATTGTTACTTGTACATTCATATAATAATAATAATATCTGGAGAATTTTAATATTTCTTTATTACACTAATAATAATAACTCTAATTAAATAAGAAGAAATTATAATAAAGTTAACTAAGTAATAATTCATCAGTTTATACTCCAATCGTTATAAATGATTAAAATTTATTCCACAGAAATATTTACACTTGTCAATGTTTTTGGGAATTCACAGAAACATTCTAATAAAAGCATCTAAGATTATATTAAGCACAATTAAATTCCATTTATAAATTTAATTCTTATTGGAATTTAATATGAAGATTAATAACACATGTTAATCCAAAGTGGGTTATATTTAACACATTAATCCATTTAGGGTTTGCTAATAAATGTTTTTTATAATATTTTAATATTTTGCATTTATAATCCATAATCCATTTCTTCAAGCACTGGATGTAAATCATAGTTTATTATATGAAGAAGAAGCAATTTAATCCATTTGAAAAACATGATAACTTTATATCCAAATGATTGGCATTCATCTTCCAAAATGACAAAACTCACTATATGTATTGCCACACACAGCAAGCTAGCATAATCAATGGATGCCAGAAGGCTTGTGCATAAAATTCCCATCTAGTGCCTACTCATCTAATATCTCCAGACTAGTTTCTGACTTGTGGCCTTCGTCAGTGAGGAGCCTTGGACCTGAGAGCACTGCACCTAGATCTTAAGATCTAATGCAACCCTCTAGCAGACACCTTTTATCTCTACTTAACTACAAAACTATGAGTCTTAAATTGAAAACACCTTAATATTTTCAATCATCTTTAAATTTTTTACAAAAGTAAATCTCCTCTTAAACATTAATATGAGAGACTTTTGGATTTAATTTTGATTATATTATATGAATCTAATCAATGATAGTAGTGATTATATTTGCTTAACCATAAAAATAAAGCCAATAAAATTTTTAAAGCCAGTTGAGTTAACTGTAAGATTACAATATATATTATAACATCCACCGACATATCTATATTCCTCCATTATGGACTCTCACCCGAAGCTTCGACGAGAGGTATTTATGAGCATGGTTTGAACCCATCTCACGCGCCAATCTTACCAGTGGGTAGGAATTACCTCCTCGAAAACATATATATATAGGTTCTGATATCTATCTGATGTGGTGATGTACCGAACTAGCTCAATATCAAGGTTGGGGACATCTGTCTATCTAGAGAACAAGGCTATAAATTAACCAACACTGTCCTGCGCATATATTTATTTTGCGATAGCTTAAAGCTCGAAATCCTTAATCTAACCCGGGTCTGATGGGGATTTATTCTACTTGATCATATACCCTCCCAATAAATCTCTTCGAACCTACATATATGATTGCTATGCAAACACTCAGGTCATCTATTATCATACACACACATATATTACGCTCATTCATCCACACACCAAATAATGCAAATGCATATATATATGTGAGCGGTATGATTAATATAGTCATATATCTAAATTTAAATATAAAATTTTAATATAGCAATTAACTGTGGTAACACGAATTCTTTATTGAGATACATATACTGAAAATAGTTGGTGACGTGTCACTTTACCTGGACTCACTCGATTAAACAAGTCTGTGTTGATGTCTGGCCACGAACTTGATCTGGTGGATCTCACGGATGGCAAACAGTTCCAATGGTCGTTAGGTCCGGCGACAGGTTTCAGAGGTGGAGTAGTTGGTATACTCTCTCGCAAAGGTCTAAATCTCGAACGATTTTGATCAACATTTCCTCTATGGAACAAAATCTCTTGATTTATTATGACAGTTCGCAAGTCCGGTCAGGTGAATTCATGACGAGTATCCCCGGAGTCGAGTAACGACTAACGCACAATCCAATTACCCCGACATTTTCTGACAAAAAAAAATATTAAACTTCTTAAGAAAATCTTTGCGTCCTCCTTGTTAGGATTCAAGCCGCTTCTCCCTTTTTTTTTCTCCCACTCGAGCGCAAGACAAAAAAAAAAGTTCTTTTGTATTCACCTTTAACTCTTCAAAATCTTTCTGCATATTCCTACGCCACTGACCAGTCCTTCCATTGTTCTTCAACACAAAAAAAAACTATATCCACAGACCAGTTTTCCGCCTTCCCGGCGCCAGTTATTACCAAACTGCCTACAGCAATTCACTCATCCTATTTCAGTCTTCACATGTTCACAAGGTGACTCAACAAAAGAAAACACGTGTTACCAAAATTATTAATAAACTCAAAAAAAAAACTATGTGAATAAAATCTATCTAAGAATAATTAATTGCGCTTTATACAGCTCTACATATATAAATGATCGCAACCTCTCCGATACTAACTACGTATTTTATACTCACACATACGCTATATCTACATTACTTGTAACCGGGTTCGAATGACCGCTTACATATATTCTTTTATTTATTGGTTTATACATGGTCCCTACATTAACACTATCAATTATGTCATATTTACATATGCGTGTATTCGAACCCGTTTGTTACATACCCCCCTGGTGCGATAGCCTTCAAATACCTTCTTTGTATTTGAACGGCTTCTTAAATGACTATTCTCCTTTACTTTATTTCTTTCGGGTTTACGAAAGGCTTGAGGGACCGTGCGTTATATGACCCTTTTATCCCCTGGCCAGTGTCCACCCAAAAAGCATGTTTTCCCAGACCTTTCACTATCGCAAACGGGCCCTCGTATAAATTACAAAATTTTTTGCAAACAAACTTCCCAGGTTCGCTTACATGAGGCGTCTTCACCATCACCTGGTCTCCCACTTTAAAGGAGTGCGATGAACTTTTGTAACTCCCCTTGTGTTGTCTACTCCTGTGAAGCATCAACTGGTATGCCTGCTGTCTATCCTTATCTAGATCAATGGCGTTCTCTTCTCTGATAAAATCAGTCTGGAGCAACGCAGGTGCGTGTCTACCAAAATGCAAATGTATCGGAGTGAAGCCAGTAGATTCGTTCACCGCCCAATTCATATAATTTAAAATGTCGGGCAGGTGTTTGACCCACCTTCTATGGTCGGTTTGGATATACGTACGGAACAACCTACCCAATTCTCACATCATTCTTTCGCAGGGGTTTGACTGAGGGTTACGGATTGAAGTCAACACATGCCCAATCTTCAAACGTTCAGTCCATTTCGCCCACTCCCTCGAAACGAATGGGGTTCCATGATCTGATATGATCATTTGAGGTTTTCCCACGGATGGAATATGTTCCTTTTCCAGGACACGGATCGTATTTCTCATGTTGGCTTGAGCAAGGGGATAGGCAGACACCAATTTAGAGAACAAATCATAAACGACCAGGAGGTACTTCTTTTTATTAAAGGCCGGTAGTGGGCCATAATAATCGACTGCAACAATTTCCTTAGGTCCTCTGGGAATCACGGATAACATCGGAGCTGCATATTTCTTGTTTGCGGGCTTAACTCTCTGGCAAATTTCGCACTGCCCAATGACCGCTGCGATCTTGCCACGCATGCCCGGCCAGTAAAACCACCTTCGGATCCATCCTTCAGTCTTCATGATCCCATAGTGGCCCGACCGGCGGTGCAGGTGTGCCACCACTGCCGTCCTCATGTGCCATGGGATGACTGCCCTCCATTCAGCTGGATTTTCCTTCACTCTGTATTGTAGTACGCCTCGTTCCAATCTAAACTTTTGAATAGTCTGCCTGCCCCAAACCCCACTCAGTTTGGCTTCTTTACCCTCCAATTGGTCGATGACCGGCTGAAGTTGGCGGTCTTCTCTCTGCAGGTACTCCAGGCGCCGCAGATCGCTTTCGAGATCCTTATCCGTCCTTAAACCTATGTTTGCTATGTACAAATTCTCAGTATTCAGATGGTATGATTGATTGTCCACTGGATTGCGACTCAGAGTATCAGCCACCACATTGTCAGACCCTTTGCAATATCTCACCGTATAGTTGTATTCTTGGAGGTATAGGCTCCACCGTACTAATCGGCTATTTGTGAGGTAGCTATGGTTGATAAACTCCAGACTCTTGTGGTCAGTAATCACGATGACCTCTGAGCCCAGTAATAACGTTCGAAACTTCTGAAAGGCCCAAACAATGGCCAACGCCTCTTTCTCAGTGGTCGTATAATGTACCTCGGAGCCTTTGAGCAGCCTGCTCAAGAAATATAGCATACCCATCCTCCCGTCTTCCTGTTCTTGAGCCAAGGTTACTCCGAGACCATATCCGCTGCTATCTGTCTGTACTATGAACGGCTTTGCAAAGTCAGGAAAGGCCAACATAACATGTCCCAAGAACCCAGTCTTCACTCTTTGGAAAGCTTGGTCCTGTTCCTCTGTCCACTTCCACTCATTACCCTTTCTTAATAGCCTCACCAAGGGCTCCATCCGTTCCGCAAACCGTTCTTGAAAGCGGTTATAAAATATACACAGAGCCAAGAATGATCGGACCTGCTTCTTGGATTTCGGTTTTGGAAAGTCACGGATAGCCGAAATCTTGTCCGGGTGTGGTTTAAGTCCCTGAGCTCCCACTATATGCCCAAGAAAGGCCACTTCTTTCTGACACAGCGTGCTCTTTTTGATATTTATTTTTATGCCCTTTTTCTCACATTCTTCTAGAAATAGTCCCACTTCTCGTATATGTTCCTTGATATCAGTGGAGGCTATCAACACGTCATCCATGTAAATCGTAACCATGTCCTTTATCTCCGAGGATAGCACCTGGTCCAAGCACCTGAGTAGGCCTGCTCCGCTGTTTATTAAGCCAAATGGCATCCTGTTAAATTGATATGAGTGCCCCTCATATCTGAACGACGTGTATTGGCGATCTTCCGGATGTAACTTAATTTGCCAATAACTGGCCGTCAAATCGAAAGTCGAAAATACCTTCTTTCCTTGGAACTTCCGTAATAATTCTTGCATAGGAGGTGGTATGTTACAGTCCGGTACAGTCACTTTATTTAGCTGTCGAGCGTCAAGACATAATCTAACGGATCCGTCCTTTTTTTTTACTACTACCATCAGGTTACAATACGCTGATGAACATTTTGATATAATTCCCCACTCTAACATTTGATCTATTTGTTCTTTTACTGCTCTTCGGTATTGATGGGGAATGGGGTATGATCTAGCTTTGAATGTCTGACCATCTCTCATCTTGATCCTCTGCTCGAACCCTTGAATAGCCCCCGGCTTGTCTGAAAAGACCTGTTGATATTTGGTCAATGTTTGTTGTAAGGCGCTATCTTGAGCTTTTCCTTCTACTTCCATTCTATCAGTCTTATCTTTGAGTTTTTTAGGAACATCATCCTCTACATGTAACATTCCTATCGACCATTGAGGCCCCTCTGTCAGAAAACGCACCACTTCACCCCCACACGTGACTTGACCCTTCCCATATGTTTTCACGCTCTTTCCGCTTTATCACCACTATCACTTTTAATTTCCCTTTTCCCTTCTTTTATAAAAAAAAAAAAAACAATCTGCTTACTTGCCCATTCTCTAACATTCGCTGCCCCGTTAGTTGGGACGCCATTATAACACCCACCGACATATCTATATTCCTCCATTATGGACTCTCACCCGAAGCTTCGACGAGAGGTATTTATGAGCATGGTTTGAACCCATCTCACACGCCAATCTTACCAGTGGGTAGGAATTACCTCCTCGAAAACATATATATATAGGTTCTGATATCTATCTGATGTGGTGACGCACCGAACTAGCTCAATCTCAAGGTTGGGGACATCTGTCTATCTAGAGAACAAGGCTATAAATTAACCAACACTGTCCTGCACATATATTTATTTTGCGATAGCTTAAAGCTCGAAATCCTTAATCTAACCCGGGTCTGATGGGGATTTATTCTACTTGATCATAAACCCTCCCAATAAATCTCTTCGAACCTACATATATGATTGCCATGCAAACACTCAGGTCATCTATTATCATACACACACATATATTACGCTCATTCATCCACACACCAAATAATGCAAATACATATATATATGTGAGCGGTATGATTAATATAGTCATATATCTAAATTTAAATATAAAATTTTAATATAGCAATTAACTGTGGTAACACGAATTCTTTATTGAGATACATATACTGAAAATAGTTGGTGACGTGTCACTTTACCTGGACTCACTCGATTAAACAAGTCTGTATTGATGTCTGGCCACGAACTTTATCTGGTGGATCTCACGGATGGCAAACAGTTCCAATGGTCATTAGGTCCGGCGACAGTTTTCAGAGGTGGAGTAGTTGATATACTCTCTCGCAAAGGTCTAAATCTCGAACGATTTTGATCAACATTTCCTCTATGGAACAAAATCTCTTGATTTATTATGACAGTTCGCAAGTCCGGTCAGGTGAATTCATGACGAGTATCCCCGAAGTCGAGTAATGACTAACGCACAATCCAATTACCCGACATTTTCTGACAAAAAAAAATATTAAACTTCTTAAGAAAATCTTTGCGTCCTCCTTGTTAGGATTCAAGCCGCTTCTCCTCTTTTTTCTCCCACTCGAGCGCAAGACAAAAAAAAAAGTTCTTTTGTATTCACCTTTAACTCTTCAAAATCTTTCTGCATATTCCTACGCCACTGACCAGTCCTTCCATTGTTCTTCAACACAAAAAAAAACTATATCCACAGACCAGTTTTCCGCCTTCCCGGCGCCAGTTATTACCAAACTGCCTACAGCAATTCACTCATCCTATTTCAGTCTTCACATGTTCACAAGGTGACTCAACAAAAGAAAACACGTGTTACCAAAATTATTAATAAACTCAAAAAAAAACTATGTGAATAAAATCTATCTAAGAATAATTAATTGCGCTTTATACAGCTCTACATATATAAATGATCGCAACCTCTCCGATACTAACTACGTATTTTATACTCACACATACGCTATATCTACATTACTTGTAACCGGGTTCGAATGACCGCTTACATATATTCTTTTATTTACTTGTTTATACATGGTCCCTACATTAACACTATCAATTATGTCATATTTACATATGCGTGTATTCGAACCCGTTTGTTACAATATA
>JAQFVV010001503.1:0-65302 GCA_028023455.1 Epiperipatus broadwayi
TATATTAAAATAGTTAATAGCATCAACCTGATAATCTCCACCAGTAGCTGGCCAACAGTGATTGTTGGGGATTTTAACACTTCCTATGGAGAATTTGTCAATAAATACCTTCATCTTCTGAATAGAAGCTTTCTTAGTGGGGAAGGTTTTTTTCCAGATAGTGCTTTTTCATTCTATATTAGAAGACACAAATCTTTGATAGATCTGGTCTTTTACACACCCGAATTCCACTACATTATGGAGGCAGTTCTTCAGCGTGTAGCATTCTCTGACCACTTTGCAGTGGTCATCTCAATGCAAATTGATAACCTCACACAACTGAATCACAACAAAACTATTAGAATGCTAAAAAAGGCCAACATAACTGAAGCCATCCCATCAGAGGCATATATTCTATTTAGGAAAATAGATATACTTTCAAGACCACCTGAAGAGGCTTGGTTTGCACTAGTGGGAGTTCTCCAAACTCTAATAGTCCAGTACTCCCACAGGTCAAAGTGCCCAACCTCATTATTAAAGTACCTAGAGAACATTAATGCTCAACTTAAACAGTTCTCTACTGAAAGCAACTTGATAGATGACATCATCTCACTTAAGAATGAATATAAAGCAAAGCAAAAAGCCCTTGCTGAATATGTGTCTCTGAAAAGATCCAAGATATATCTGGCTCCTCAATATTGTTGGACTAGAGGATATTTCAGGTGGGCCCTGGGGCCACAGAAAAAACAAAATACTCCAATACTAATTAAACATCAGGGCACCAGCATGACTGGATACCACATGCTTGAAAAAATTAAACTACACTTTGAAAACAAATTAAAAAAAACACATCAGTAGATCGTGATTGGACAAGACATTCATCCAGTGATGATCATTTGATCACAGTCCAAGATATTAAAAACAAACTATGCTCCCTTCCAGACAGCATCCATCCTGGAATGCATGGGATACCTAAATTTCTTCTCTCCCACTTAAGCAATTTAACTGTCCCAATCATCATGTTAATGATTGACCATCTTGCGCAAAAGCAAAGGTTCATTAAAAATTTATATCCAGTTGCATTGGTGCCATTTATGAAAAAGAGCAAAAACCCTACTGATATAAACAACATAAGACCCATATCCATGTCTCCACTCTTAATAAAGATTATAGAGGGTGTCATTAAAGATAAGATACAACATAAAATCCTGAGTCATATCATGCCCTCTCAGTATGCCAAAAAAGGCTCCTCAGCACTCACGGCGATTGGTGAAACCAAAATACTCTTGGATTACATCAGAACCAACAGAAAATCCAAGCCCATTGCCGTACAACTCGACATATCCGAGGCATTTGACTCAGTCAATATCAGCACACTGCTGAATATTTTGGAGGGCCTTGGTGTTCCCTCCCAGATAATTCAGATATTGGACAATTTACTACACAATAGGGAAATTCACATATCACTCAATGGAGTATATACAAACAGTTTTACTCTGAATACTTTAATTCCACAAGGATATCCACTCAGTGCTTTCCTGTTTGCCTGCTACATCAATCCACTTTTTAAAGACATTGAAGATAACCTACCTGGAGTATATATGCCCAGACTCAAAAGAGCGATCAAAGCAATCGCTTACATGGATGATGTCTTGATCATTCTGCCAACTCAGAAATATCTAAACACACTATATGAAATATTGGACAAATATACAAATCTATCAGACCTAAAAATAAATACAGGAAAATCCACAGCTTGGTCTATCCTATCTGGAAAAAAAATCAAATCGCGCTTCCAAGCTGAACCACAGAAATTTCTGGGATTTAATATTTCAAAATCGCAATCAGCAATGTCTAAAGAACTTCAGGCAAAAATCCTCCAGTCCACAGACCAGATCACTAAGACCCTCTCAAAGGTATACCTTTCGCTCTATGGTAAGGTTTCACTGCTAAATATAAAGATTTACAGAAAAATTGCGTACTACCTGCCAATGATGAATGCAAATAAAACATTCATCAAGAAAATTGAGCAATATTGCTCAAGATTACTATGGAAAGGACAAACTGTTTCCATCAGCATGAGAAACATGCAGGAAAACAAAAGATTAAATGGAATGTCACTACATTCCATCACTTCAATTAACTATCAGAAATCACACACTCTGATATATAATCTAGTCCAAAAGTATGGCCATGACCAGATCGCTGAATCCATAATTCCTACCGACACACCACCCCCCAAAAAATTAAGCTGGCTTGACCATCTAATCCTGTCAACAATGCAACAAAATACAAATGCCCATAACAACTATCAAAGCAAGATCAAGCTATGGGATGCCCATCACATCCTAAAACAAAATAATCAAATCTCTACTACAAGATTAGGAATAACTAATCACAAGCTGATTACCCTATTCAAGTATTGGGCTCTAGAACCAAAATACTTAGATTACTTACTTAAAATTAATCTGGATTGCCGTGCCGGTCAACTGGTTCCTCAGATATAAAAGATCTATCACCAAAGTCCAATCAATTTGCCACAGCTGTGGCAGGGATGAGGAAACATTTGACCACATAATTAAAACATGCATGGGTCTAGGTAATATTAAAACAATAATATTTAACAATTCAAAGATAGACTACTACAAAATACTTAATATAAAAGAATGCATTCATGGAAGAGATATTCCTACAATCAGGCTGTCAATTTTCATCACCTATGCCATTTGGATTTTAAGGTGCAAGGCACAATACCAACATCCCAAGCCAGATAAAAACTCATTATTTATTCAGAGCATAGAGAAAATTAAACAAAGAGACAAAACTCTTGCCACAACATTCATTTTTCAAGAGACATGGAAGCTATATCAGACTCTCTAATAAAGTTAACAAAGAACTTAACCACTAAATACCTAACCCTGTTTAACTCAATAATGTTAGTTCCATTACTCATCTCCATATTTGTAATATATCATCCATATTAATTAGTTTAATAAATGTTTTGAGAAATTATAGATATTATAATGAGGTAGGTCGAAATGGCATTATTTTTATACAAATAATTAATTTCTAAATAAACAAATCAACTTATTGGGAGATAAATATTGTATGTTGTTTAATCAAAACATTATCTTTTATTTTATTATAATCCCTTTTTAAAGATAATTTTATAAAGTCTGAAATTGGTCAGTAAGCCATGGACTAAAATGAAGTATATAACTAATTTGCAGCCAATGGATGGGTATCTGCAATAAAACCATGATGAAAACAGATAAGACACTCAGTAACTATAAATAGTGGGCTCTCAGAAATTTAATTATAATGCTTTGATTATGCTTATGTGCACTTTTATTTTATATTACTATTCTTTCATTCATCCTTCTTTTGACTGTCAGCAGCAGTGTTAAAATATAATGAAAGAGTATAGAAGCCTACATTTGCTCCACTTTAGTCAAACTGGCTCAGTGTGAGCTCATTTCCATGATGTAGAGAAGTTTCTGTCATGTACTGAACAACTATTACATTATACTAATTGTTCTGTCCAAATAATTTGAATTGCATGCCGCCTAACTTCAAAAGTGTCTATAGCTTAGGGACCTCCCATCCTTCAGCAAGAGAAAGCCCATCAGATACTGTTCATTGAATAAAACAGAAATGCATATTAATAAAAACCATTTCAGTCAGCAAGAATAATTCAAAAGCTTACAAAATACCAGCAAACATAGCTCTGTCATACTTACCATTTTCAAAAGTCTACATGTACCTAAGTTATGAACATGAACTAATAAAAATGAAAATGGTAATTTGTATGAACTTTAATTAGGTACTATTGCCCCTTTTTCTCGCTAACATTAGATATTTAATTTTCTAAATATGTATATTTCATTTCCTCTGAAATTTTATTATGATTTATTTTATGCATATATATATATATATATATATATGTGTGTGTGTGTGTGTGTTATAAATCAGACTGGTGATGGATTGTTCAATTTTATTAGACATGCCACAGCACAGTCAACATAATCTAAAAGAAATATTTATAACAAAACAACTAGCCAATTATTGCAAATCCTCACCATTGCAAATCCTCACCATTCACCAAAAGTTTTTTTAGTATTATTTTGTTAATTATTTTAAAATAAAAGTTAATAATGATCATTTCCACTAGCCTGCAATGTATTAAAAATTAGAATAACAATTTGATGGTTAATGTAAGTAATGCAGATTAATAGCATCTGGATAGAATAATAGGCTGCAGTGACAGATAAAATAAGCTATGAAAGATTGTTTTTCATAGTTATGTAAGTTTACAGTTTTAAGCATAATACCCTCACAGGTCCAGCGTAGGCAGATATTGGAAAAGATAGTTATGTGTATTAATTTTTTATGATCTAATGTATCATTATTTTAGATTGTCTTGTGTGTGTATATATATATATATATATATATATATATATATATATATATATATATATATATATATATATATATATATATATATATCCCCCCCCCCCCGCCCCTGGATATATATATATATATAAATTGATGGTTCATAAACACACTGCTCACATTCAATGACTTAGTTTGAATAGTATTTATCTAGTAGATGCCCATTCCTACCATAGATATGTATTATATATATATATATATATATATATATATATATATATATATTATTTGAATGTTTATAAATAAGTGTAACGCAGATGCTGTTACTACCTCCTACACTTCTTAGTATTATTATCATTATTTACCAGAAAGTCATACATTCCTACCAGTTAGTTCCTAAGTTGTAGTTAGTATTTGCAGGTAGTTATGTAATTCCTATCTGAGAATTTGGTGATATTTATTTGATTGTTATTAAAACAGACATTAAAGTATATCTGGCTCACATAACATTTAGGTTCCCTTATTTGAGTCATGTAGTATTTGTTTTCTAAGCACTATAATTTTAAATATTAATGACAGTCTAATCCTTTTAATAGTACAGTTTATTAAATGATTTTTAGTGTAACCTAAATCTTGTAAGATTGATGCCTTAAAACTAGGTAATGATCTGTTATATCAATAGATATTAGTAGTTACAGTTAATCTGTGCAGCAAGTCTGTATTTGACCAGAGACAATTAAGATGGATATGGGCAAGTATTGTACGTGCATAATAAAGAAATGAATGTCTAGTCATATGAATTTTTCATCAAACTAATTAGATCAGTTAAATAAAACAATAGATCATTAAGTTTTGATATTCTAAAATCAATCCTGGGTACCAATAGACTGATATTTCCTGAGGATTTCTATTAGTTGTCTTATTATTTGTTTTGTGATTGGATTGTGTATATAACTAAATAAATCTTAATTCCTTATTATCCTAGCATTTGTCACATATTGCAATCATTAATGATAATTAAAATATAATAATAATCTCTTGCATCTAACTGAGTCTAGGAATATAGAAGGCAAAAGTTGTGGATCACGTGACATCGGAATGTGGAGCTGCGTGCAAATTACCTTTTTTTGTTTTATATAAGTGTAATGCCAACGTGGAACTCATTGTATACCCATGAACCTCTGAAATTAAAAGTTCAATTTGAATTATATATTGATTGGAAAATGTTTGATAAATATTAATGCTATAAAAATAAGAACAGCTTTGTTTTTGTTTGACATATTAAAACGAGGAAGGGTAGTTTGTTTGTTTTTTTATTAAAATAGCAATATGTAATATAAGTTAATATTAAAATTCATTTAAAGTTAGTGATTGATTGCAAAAAAAAAAGTTTTATTTGACAAATATTGTTAGTAAAGTATATACATATATTACATACGTCGTCATTATATGACAAAAAAAATTTAAAAAATCAAATTATAAAGCGTATATCGTGAGATAAAATTTTGTTTTATCCGTTTATATATGATATCTCGATAGATAATAGAAATTATTTTATTGATTATAATACTGAAGTTTCATATGGTCTAAAAATAAATCAAATTAAGTATATATAGATATTTAACATCCCTAATATATAGATACAGAAAATCTGTTTTTTTTAATTATCTGGACATTATGGAAAGTTTATTATTAGGCAGAAAGCAATATCAATGAGGGACACAATATGAATGGCAGATGAATGATTTTAATATAGAACCAGAGAGTACTCCCTAAAATATGGTGGATTGGAGTGAATCAATAAAGCGTAAGTAATTAATAGTAAAAAAGCAGAAGTTTAAGTTATAAAATAGAGAAATTTAGTTTTATAAAACATATCAGTTTTTCTTTTGCTCTTTTTTTTCCCAATATATAAACTGAGAGACAAAGTGATAGTTCAACACTTACGAAGGTATCATGGGAAGCAAGCAACCGCATGGTTTTCAAAAATTCTGAGGTTATTGAAAGAGAAGGCAAACCCATGAAGATGCTAATGCTTATGAATGCAATATTAGAAATGAAACAAGGTCAATGGGTTATAATGATTCAAATATTAAATTAAAATCACCAAGAAATGAAAAAATAAAACATGTGTTAATAGAAATAGCAGATCAAAGTCAGCAAGCAGTGATATAAGAAATTAAACAGTTTAAGAATGAAATGAAACAGATATGGAAAAAAGTTGAGGAAAAAGATAATATAGAAGTCACAAAAATAACATTGATAGCAATGAATTCACAAAAAGTAACATGGTTGTAAAAAATGTAGATAGTAAGTAAAAATAGAAAGTTTAAAAACAGATACAATGGAAAAAGAAATTGAGCAGGTAAAAGAAGTTTTAGATGCAATGAGCATAGAAATAATAAAAGAAAAAACAGGATAGTTGCTACCTGTCCCAGGATTATGAGAAAGAGTTTAAGTCTGAGGTTAGAGAGGAATAGTAAACTGTTGAATCTAAAAAGAAAATTATTTACATGTAAAAAACATCAGGATTCTGATTTTATTAGCAATTCTTATATTTTTATTTTATCTCTGTCTACATAATTAAAGAATGGTTTCAGAATGTAAGATATATAAGTTTAGTGAAACCTGGGAAATATGGTAGGTAAATCTCAAATATTTTGGTATGAACAAACTAGAATTTTTTTGCAAATATCTTCTCACATCATTGCATATGATATCAGTAGTAAAATATATAAAACCTTGGGGCAGAAAAGTGATAACAGAAAGCTATCTCATAATGCCATAAATATGGACAGTAAATTTTTAAGTCTAGTTTTTCCCAGTTATGTAAGAACCTACTTTATCATGGATTTATAAATGTTTTTTAAAAAAAGTTTATAATCCAGTACTGGATAAAATTTAGCTAATCTAGAAAAGTCTAAAAATGATGAAGATCAAACTCAATGAGATAGTTTGAACATAGTATTAGATCACCAGGTTGTATGTTGGTAAGGATTATGGAAGAGATCATTATAGAGATTGACATTTGATGAGCAGAATTTAAAAATTTTGTGTGTTATAGATTATAATTGTAAATATTTATACCATTAAAAATAATTTTTGCATGTGTATTTTATATTAATCAAGTAGTCTTTTTTTTTTTTGGTGGACAGTACTGATATGAAACAATAGATATGCGCTTCACATATATAATTTACAAGTTTATTAGAAAATTTTTAAATTAAAGATTATTCAACATTTTTCTAAACAGAAAGTATATATATATATATATATATATATATATATATATATATATATATATATATATATAGTGATCTTTTATTTAGATCCCTGTATTGAATAATCCAAAATTTTAAATCATAATAATATATCTGGCATGAAAATCTTAATAAGTGGCTTTAAATAAAGATTGTTCTGGATGCACTAGGAAATCTGCTTGAGTTGAGAAGAGGTTCCAAACCCAGTGTAGGATTTTACTAGGGATAAAATAATAATTTTATAAGTATTATTATTAATTGGAAGATAAATATTGTTGAATAGCAATTGAAATAAATAAAAAAATAAATTAAATTTATTAAATCTTGTAAAATAAATGGTTATAGTCAATTCCTTAAGCATATTTTTTTGTAGTTAAACCAAAACTGCCTTGCATATTGTGAGTAGTTGTTTAAAATGAAGGTAGATAGGGTAATATTAATATATTCACACTAAGGTTATTGGTCTATTTAGCACCACAATGCATTGTAATAAAAGCTATATATTATCTAACCAAGTTGTAGGGGAGGGGGTTGATTAAAAAAAGAGAATGAGAATCAATAGACTTCAACTCTAATTCTATAAAAATAAAAAAGAAAAAGCTGAAAAAGTTAGAAAAATTTGGAATTTAATTGAATAGGATTATAGTATATTGTTATCTAAAATAATGGAATAGAAATCTTCAAACCTTGCTATCATTTTAAACACCATTTACCGTCAATTGATGGTTCTTAAGAGTTATACAGGAAAGGAAATGGAAACCCTGTGGATCATAACTTACTTCCATAAATATTGCTTCAAACCCAGAACAATTCAAGAAAAAGTAAGCTTTTGCTGTTATTTCATTTATAATTTTAAATTTCCAGATTTAAAAATGACTCATAAATTATTGACATTTAAAAGTAAGAGCTGATAATGTTTATTTTTGTGCCACTCTTATTATCCAGCAGAACAATACTGTGCTTGTACATTATAATTTCAATAAAATAATTTGAAATAATTTTGAAGAAAAATGTCAAAAGATAAAATAAACAAATCAAAAAAGTCATTTTTGAATCATCTAATTTTTAATAAAGTAAATAATAATTGCGTGATTTTATTCTCTATTCTTATCTGCTCATTTTTCTTAGCGGAATTGTGCAATGATAGAAATGGAACATTACATTAATTAAAATGCTAAGGATATCATATTTATAATTGGATAAGTTCTTCTTAATATTGCTAATCATATAATACTTTGCTAATAAAAATGGAGCAAAATAAATATTTACTTTTAATGTTTTATTGTGTAATATATGTCATAATAAGGTTTTAAAATATTTAAAATGCCCAAATTATTTAAAGATTGTTACAAATCATACTGCGGAGAAAAGAATAAAATCAATAAAGAATTTTAAAAAGTAAATATGTTAATTGTAATAAAATTTTAAAGTCATTTTCAAGAAAAATTATCTGGATTAAAACATGGACAAATTGATTTTAGTTATACTCCACTTGAAACGTTTAAACCTTGACTCACTATGTTAATATTGAATAAATCAATAAACGTATTTAAAAGTTTGTTTTGAAAACTACAATAACCTATGAAGTTATAAAGGAAAAGTATCTTTCAGAAAAGCGGATAAACCTATCCTTTTGATTATGCTACACTTGAAAACATTTGAATTTTTAATTTCACTATGTTGACATGGGTAAATGAACCAATAAACGATTTTTTTTTTTTTTGCCTTTGGAAAAGTATTTGAATATTGTCGGATTATATTAACATCAAACAGGAGAATCAAAATATATACATATGCATTATTGTAGGAATGTTTACCCATCATAATATCAATTCTTATCATTTTAGCTCACCAGAATAAAATAAACTTTACTAACAGGATAAACTCTGATGGTAGAAAACGTTTGTTTATTTTTTTTTATTGCTATGTTAGTTTATAATTCTTACATCATGTGGAAAAAATTTTATGTATAATTTTTTTTTGTTTTATGATAAAGATACATACATTTATTATTATGCATATTTTTGCTGTTTTCCCAATTTGGTGGAAACGTAGTATTAGGTGTCATTTATCTGGGGAGATGGGAAGCTATATTTATCTTTCGTACTTTTAAAATAGTAGTTAATATTTATTTATAGAATGAACAAATAGACTTAAATTTTGTCAAAGATATACTACAGACCTAATTGCTTTCATATATGAAAGAATTAATATAAGTTTTTTTTATATATATTTATTAAGTTTGCCTATGAATATGTCCACTTTAAATATAAAATGTTGATTTATTTGTTTTATCAAGCAGTGATTCACCTATAAATAGGTTAATTATAAAAATGATAGTGTTGTGGACATAGGCAATGTTTTAGTGACATGTGTATTTGACTTTGGATGTCTGTTCTGCTTTAATACACTAAACCTATTCATCTCAAAATTTTAATCAATTATTAATTGTGCAGAATGTGATAATTGCCGTTATCATATTCTGATAAAGGAAATGGCTTTAGTATGATGCACTACTTTATAACTTTTGAATTCTAAACTTAAAATTTGTGCATACCCTAAAGTCCTCAATACACTGTTGTTTTTGTAATTTAGGTGTGAGTTCAGCTTAAATAATGTTTCATTATCTTGTTTTGTTTTGTTTTTTTAAGATAGGCTAAACAGTAATAAGTGATACTTTGAATATCATTGTATAGGTGGGTTGTATTGACTAAGAGTATGGTGAATGGGATACCAAGTATATTTTTCATCCTTGAGTTTAATTTAATGTATTGGTTTTATTTCATACAATGTCTCTGAATTGAAATTTTGTAAATATTGTAAATAAATATTGTTGTGTTAAGAATTTATTTAGTTGTCTGTAGTCTTGACGCTAATCACCATACACATTATTATTGTTATTGCTATCGATATATTAGCATATTCCATCTGAAAATCATCATCCATCAATAGTACATTTAACTATTGGTTAATATACCAAAATAATTTTGTTAAGCCCTATCACTTAAGAGTACATCTAATGCATCACCACACAATAATCAAAATGTTATTACCTAGAGTACATATTATTTTAAGTAATATATTAAAAAATAGGCATGATATTGATTTAATTGGTTTAATTGAACCTGCAGATCTATCATTCACTGATCTTGATCACATAGTTTATAATTATTTAAGAAAAGGAATTTGCTAAGCTATTATGTTTAGTTTTAAAAAGCTATTCCTATTTCCTCAATATTAAAATTTATGATTGTTATTAAGTTTATAATTTTTTTTTTGTGGAACTGCTAAATATTGTTGTTAATTTGACTTTATATTAAGAGCTATTTTGTGCATTATATTCAGGTAGTGGTAAAATCCCTTTCACTGACCCAAGTATATTTTGGAGAATGATCTTTAAGTGTTTGAACCCTGAGAAGAATTAATTGTTAAGTTTCAAGGTAGAATTTGAACTTGCAGTAAATTTTATAGCTAGTTATTTATTATAGTTAGACTTGAAAGCAGATTACTTTCACTGTTTTATGATAGTCAACCAAACTTTAAGATGTAAATTACTTCTTTTGTCATAAAGATGTATAGCTTATTTTAACTTTATGATAAATATTCTGGTTATGTCATGCTTGGAATCCCTATTTTTATTTAGCTTATCTTTTTACCATTTAATACAATATTAGTTTATAGTTTACGATTTCAGTCTCCATCATCAACATTATTCTTCAATTTCATCTTGATCATTTTTTATTTATTCATTCTCATTTGGCATTAATTCATTATCCTAATTGATTAATTATACATTAACCTTTATTCTTTAGCATCTTAACTATTCATTAACTCTTATTCTATCATCACCTTAATCATTCATTATTCTCATACATCTTCGTTCTTTTCTCTTCATTCTTAGACTCATTTCATTCTACTATTTAATTATTACTTATTTTCATCATTCATTTAGTCATCTATATCATAATTTACTTATTATTTCATTTATAATTTTAATTTCATAGTCATTCCAGAGATATAATTATTGGCTAGTTATTGGATTTTTGAATATTAAATTTATCTCATCACATTTTGTTTGTGTGGATTTTAAAGCTGATTTGACCAGAAGTTATTATCTTTATTAATCACCTTGTGATCTTCTTCAGATCTATAGTTTCATGCTAGTTTTATTCAATACAGGAATCATTTCGTTAGTTTAATCTTTTTGTTTCTTTATGCTTATATTTTTGACAATGAGAGTATGATAGGTTACAACGGGCAGATTTGGTGCCATGAAATGTGCAGCCAGATTCATATATATGATTCCAGCATTTAAAGAGAAGGACACAAAGATGGATTATAGTGCCAAACATGAGTCTGGATTAGTTGATGATCATAAGAGAAAGTCACAGTTGCAGAATATGGTACCATCAATTTTGGGGCCTGATTCATTTATGACTAGTTAGATTAGTGGGCCTGATTGTCCAGTGATGATTGCTAGCTATAGCAAGTCAAAATAGGAGGATATGGCATCCCAAAAACATGCAGCTTGATATGTTTATGATTGTTGGTGATAAAGTCATCTTTAGGATGTTGTTGCCTAAGCCACATGTGAACCCTATGATTAAAGTAGTTATTATTGTTTGAGATGTTGTAGTTATTTTAAAAGAGTTGTTAGTAAGAGTTAATCAGTGTGATCAAGTTGTGAATGATATTTCTCAAGTTAATAAATTATAATAACTTAAAATT
The DNA here is from genome assembly GCA_028023455.1 of Epiperipatus broadwayi. Classification (NCBI taxonomy): domain Eukaryota; kingdom Metazoa; phylum Onychophora; class Udeonychophora; order Euonychophora; family Peripatidae; genus Epiperipatus; species Epiperipatus broadwayi. The sequence continues at coordinate 12,360 of JAQFVV010001503.1, forward strand.
ATGTAATGATCCTGACTCAAATCAGTTTTAGAAAAGATCATAAATAAGTTATGTGATGCACTTTTGGATAATTAAAGTATAATATGATTATACAATAAAATATTTTCGGTAGCAATATGTTAAATAGTGGTGATATTGGATAAGATTGCAACATGATTAAAGTTGTACATTGATGTATGCATATAAAATTAAAACAGTTGGGTGAAGTATATATTGTCTAGCATATGGTCAAGTGTTTTTTTCTTGTATGCACTTATGTGGAATTGTGGGTCAATGGAGAGTGATGGTGTTCAAATGTACACAAGGTTACATTAAATTAGTCCAATTCAAATTAGATATTATAAAGATATTTAAGAAAATACTTAATAGATAGCAAAATGAGCAATACTAAGGAAAAAGAGTTAGAAGAAGTTGTAAGTATGAAGAATTCCGAAAATAATAGTGATTTTAATATGTTAATGAAATTCATGTAGGAAATGAAAGATGATATGAATAAAAAATTTGATGATAACAAAGAAGATATGAATCATATGAAGAAAAATTTTGATGATAATAAAAATGAAATCAAGAGTAATCTTGATGAAATGAAAAATAGTCTGGACGATGTCAGGGGCAACTTGGAAATTATGGAATGTAATTTTGATAGTAGATTCGATAAAAATGAGGAGGATTTAAAAGCATTAAAAGAGGACATGGATTTTAAAATGGAGCTATTGAGCATGAAAAATGTAGAAATGATCAATGACAAAATTCATGAGTATTATCAGTTAACTCAAAAAGAATTAAATATTCATCGGGATGTGACAACAATTGTAAAAGGTCAAGTAAAGACATAAATAGTACAATAACTGAATTAAGTCAAATATTGTCTCACAATGAAGGAGAGAATAAAGAGAGGTTTTCCCAGTTGGAAAAAAAATAAAGAGTTCTCAGGATCAACTGGAAGAGAAAATAAAAGTTTCTAATAAAAAGATAGGTAATTGTATTACTAGTTTTGATGTTCAAATACAGGATATCAGGAAAGAATGTATAGAGATGGGTAGAGAAAAAGAGTTTGATGTGAGTATATTTAAAGAAGAAATTAAGAAAGAAATGTTTGAAGATATGAGTATGGCAAAAGGAGAAATGTTAGAAAATCATAAGTTCAGATCTAGGATGGGTGAAAATATGAAAAAGATGCAGAAAGAAATTAAGGACATCATAGATAAAAATAAAGGGGTTATGGATAATATAGGAGAGTAGAGAGAGGCAATTAAGTTAGACTTAAATGAATTTCAAGAAGGTCAGAAAGACTACATTAAAGAAATTGTAGGTCATTTAGGGTTGGATATTAAATTTAAGGACATTTGTCAGAGAATAGAGACCAAAAGTTTATTAAATAATAAAAGATTTTCGAAATGAAAAATGCTAAGTTAATTAAAATTATTGGTAGAAAGGAAGAGAATCAAAGATATGAACATGGCCAGACATATTTTCAAAGTGATAAAGATATTAGGAATGAGGTAAATAGTAAAGAAGAGATTGAAGTTAAAAGAGTAAAGTTTTGTGAAGGGGGGGATCTACATAATATAAATCCTTTGGCTATAAAATTTATAAGGATAGTGCCCTTTAAAGGTGGACTTACAGAAAATCCTTTAGAGTATCTAAACAGTCTAGAAGAGTTGTTTTTATTATTTACAATGAATGAAAAAGAAAAGCTAGCCATTGCCAGTAAACATTTATCTGATGCGGCAAAGAATTGGTGGCAATATTTATTTAACAAACTGATGACTTATGGGGATTTTAGGTATTTGATATTATGTAGCTTTTGGAGTGAAGATAGTATACATTACCAGATATCTCAAGAAAAATATAATTTTAGGAGAGGAAGTTATACCAAGTTTTTTAGAGCACAGGCAATTAAATTGAAAAGCCTTACTGCCTTTCCATTGTCAGAACTGCAGATAGTTCAAATCATTTGACATAATCTGCCAAGGGCAATCGAGCAGGTACTTATTGCTGCTGATCACTTAACCATAGAAAAAGTGACAGAAATACTGGATGCTCTAGAGATAGCTTATTCTTCATATGACCATAAATCTGGTAATTTTAAGGATAGAACAGGTTATCCTGTCTCAAGTATGCAGGTCACACCCATGTCTTATAATCAAATGAATTATAGTCCAAGAATAGGAAAAAAGAAATCTTTTGAGAATAGAGGCAGAGTATTTTCCTTATTCACCGAGAAATGCTCCTCAAAGTCATTCTAGAAATAGACATAACACCATACCCAATAGGCCTTCTACTAGTGGAATTACCACTATATTAAAGAAGTCTGAGGGAAAGGTAAAGGAAAAATCTATGGTGGTAAACTAAAGCAGTCATTGTATGTGAGTTCCTCTATACAAGGACCTATTGCTAACAATGGGAGAAACAATGAGACGTGGATTTTAAATACTCTGGAACTAGATGTTGATTATCTAGAGCCATTTGATATATGTGAACCACCAGTATCATCTAGTTGCCCAGTTGTAAAATTAGTTATAGAGGGTATGATGATAGATGCACTAATTGACTCAGGCAGCCAAGCCTCTATCTTATCAGAAAACACTTATATTAAAATATTAAGTGTAAACAAAATTATACCATCATTGGCAATTAAGCAAATCCAGGTAACTCTTGCTAATGGGAAGAAAACTAAGCGTTCCAATAGGCAGGTGTGGATAAATTTTAGGTTTAATAAAACCAAATTTGGGCATATCTTTTTAATAATGCCTGGAGTAATCCATGAAATCATTATAGGTTCTTATTTCATGATATTAAACCAGTGTAGTTTAAATTATAAGGAATAATTATTTATATGTCGGAAAGAAAGACTTAAATTTGAAATTGGATTGCATAACCTTTCTAGTCAATTACTATGCATCCAAGAGACATCAATTGAAGTTAGCATTAAAGCTAAAATAGAATCTATTTGTAATTCCGATTTAAAATTAGGGGAAATTTTCTACCAGATGATGTGCAAATATAAAAATATCTTTTCAAAAGTCCCAGGTATTATAAATGGATATATCCATAAAATTAAATTGAAAAACAATGACCCTTTTCAGCAAAGAATGTACCCAATTCAATATCAATATGAAGAAGAGGTACAACAGCAGGTAAACCGAATTCTGGAATGGCAGATTATTAAAAAAATCCCCTTCTGCTTATGTAAATCCATTAGTGATCATTAGGAAGAAGGATGGTTCAATTTGAGTATGTTTAGATGCTTGAATGCTAAATCAAATGACCATTCCTGAATGTGACATTCCTCCAACAGTACATGAGCTCCTGATTAATTTTAAACAGGTCAATTTTCTCTACATTCGAGTTGACAGCCAGTTACTGGCAGATACCACTGCATGATGATGACCAAAAATACATAGCTTTTTGTTTTAAGGACCAATCATATGTTTTTTAAAGAATGCCCTTTGGTCTCATTAATAGTGGTGTTGGCTTAATCAGATGCCTGGACATGATATTTTCAATACAATTAAAAGAAAAAATTATCATGTATGTGGATGATATTGTCAATGTATCGGGTAGTATGGCAGAGCATTTGGAACATTTACAGAAGTTTTTCCAAGAGTGTTCCTCTAATAATATAAAAGTTAATTTGAAAAAATGTACTATAGCTGCAAAAGAAATTACTTTTCTGGGACATTTAATTAATAAACATGGAATCAAACCCCATTCTGAAAATATTGCAACTATACAATATTTCCCCATGCCAAAGATTAAGAAGCAGCTTAGGTCTTTCCTCAGTCTATGCAACTATTACCATAAATTTTTATGAGAACTTTGCTGAAGATATCTTGTGTTTATCACAATTATTGAAAAAAACTGAAAAGTGGAAGTGGACCAAAGATCATGATGAAGAGTTTATGAGAATTAAAATTAATTTTTTAAATAAAATCATACTAGCTTACCCAAATTTCAACAAGTTATTTTACATTCAAACAGACAGTAGTTACTATGGTCTAGGAGTAGTATTGTATCAACTTGATGATAATCAGATGCCTCAGGTATTATATTTCTTAAGTCGGCACTTAAGAGGGGCAGAGCTGAACTACTCCATCATGGAAAAAAAGATTCTAGCTGTTGTCTGGGCATTCCAGAAATTGCACCAGTTTTTGCTAGGCTCTGAAGTGGTTGTTTTATCAGACCATAGGAGTTTAGAATTTTTAAATAAGAGTTATCTTAATAATGAGAGGCTCATCAGATGGATTTTATATCTCCAACAGTTTAACTACAGTATCCTGTATGTTGACAAGAGAAAGAATATTCCTGCAGATATTCTTAGCCACCACCCTGTCTGTGTTCATCCAAAGCATCCTGCTACTAGTGATATTATGATTAATAATATTCAAGAAGATTTGGATACTAGGATTATAGAAGATTATAACAACCTTACTATTAATCAACATCAGGACATTAAACTAAATAAGATAATTAATATATTAAATGATCCTCTTAGTATTAATAGTAGGAATAAATAAATTAAAAGAATCTTAAATAAGTGTAAATTATATAAAAGTATTTTAATGTACAATATTAGTTCAGTAGGTCATGCTTCATGGAGAATAATAGTTCCTCAAAATTTTGCAAATAAACTAATTAAGTATACTCATATTAAGTATGGACACTATGGTGCTCCTAAGATATATTATGTATTAAAAGCTTATTTTTATTTTAATAAATGTACCAAAAAATTATAAGAGAAATTAAATCGTGTGAGGTATGTTTTAAATCCAAATATTGCACTAAAACATTTGTAGGGTTATTAAAACCAATTCTACCTAGAAAACTGAATGAATTATTAACCACATATTTCTATGGGTCTCTTCCACTGTTCAATCGGCAAAAGTTCATACTAGTTGCATATGATGTGTTTAGCAAATATGTTACAGCATATCCTGTACCTAAGACAGATGCCAAAAGCATTATATGATGTCTTACTAATTACCAATTCCCATTAGTAGAAAAACCCAATGTAATTTTAATTGATCATGCCACAGCATTCATATCAGATAGATGGAGTCAATGGATACAGGCTCAAGATATAAAGCATGTTATGAGCTCTATCAGAAATCCACAGTCCAACTTGTGTGAGCACATAATGCATGAGCTTAGTCAACTCTTTAAAGTCTATGTTAAGGACAACCATAGACAGTGGGTAAATAAACTTCCAGAAATGATAAATTATATGAATATGACATACAGTGAATCAACAGGACACCCCAACTAGGCTTCTCTATGGAAGACATGAACCGTTGCTAATTAGGACTCCCTTACCCCCTATGATGGAAGAGATAAATCATGATGATAATTTAAATATAGCTAAAAACAAGTTAGAAAAGATGGCAAATAAAATAGTAAAACAATCTAAGTCTAAGCCACATCCATTTAAGAATGGTGATCGAGTACTATTGCATACACCTCATGTTAGCAATGTACAGAAAAATAATTCAAAAAATTTCTAAATCTGTATGAAGGTCCTTACTGGATAATTACTCAGGTTGGTGAGAATGCCTTTGTGCTCTTGACCCCTGATGGCCCAAAAGGAACATACAATGCCTGCAGTTTAATACCATATCCACCCATAGATTAGAATATGTCAACTCATGTAATGTAATGCTCATAGGTAAGAGAAAATGTTTAGAAGGTAGGGAATATTTTACTGATTATCTATAAAAGGAGGAATAAGTATAACAATTTAACTTTGTATAATTTATTGTATGATTATATAGGCTTATGCAGTAATAAAATCAAGTGTAAAATTAAGTTTGTGTTTCAGTTAAAGGGTTTATCTCAATCAAGATAACTATCAGAAGATAATTTTTTGTGAGGAGAAGTAAATTTGGTTTAAAGTGGAAGTTATAGAGCTGATGTTGACTTAATTATTTGTGCATATTATTTCAGACATAATATGTATCCTAACAAAATATGTAGTGAGTAAAATTTTTTAATAATTGTTAACAAAGCAAAAGTGTATCTTTGATAAAATGAATATAATAAAATTAATATTTACAAGTACTAGATAAACTATAATATTTAAACAGCATTCAACTGTTGCACATGCACTTTGGATTTTACTAACACTTCAACCACATGATAAAGTCTTTGGAAGAGATAGATAAACTAAATATGTTCTTTATGACGTGGTAATCTAAAAATGCATATGGTTTAATATTGTTTAACCTATGTTATATTAAATGATGGTTAAAGGAATATATATTAAATTTAAAATTTTGTTTTCTATGAGGGGGTATTGTGACCTTTCATTTAGGTCCCTGTATTGAATAATCCAAAATTTTAAATCATAATAATATATCTGGCATGAAAATCTTAATAAGTGGCTTTAAATAAAGACTGTTCTGGATGTACTAGGAAATCTGCTTGAGTTGAGAAGAGGTTTCAAACCCAGTGTAGGCTTTTACTATGGATAAAATAATAATTTTATAAGTATTATTATTAATTAGGAGATAAATATTGTTGAATAGCAATTGAAATAAAAAAATAAATTAAATTTATTAAATCTTGTAAAATAAATGGTTATAGTCAATTCCTTAGGCATATTTTTTGTAGTGAATCCAAAACTGCCTTGCATATTTTGAGTAGTTGTTTAAAATGAAGGTAGAGGGGGTAATATTAATATATTCACACTAAGGTTATTGGTCTATTTAGCACCACAATGCATTGTAATAAAAGCAATATATTATCTAACCAAGTTGTAGGGAGGGTTGATTAAATAAAGAGAATGAGAATCAACAGACTTCAACTCTAATTCTATAAAAATAAGAAAGAAAAAGCTGAAAAAGTCAGAAAAATTTGAAATGTAATTGAATAGGATTATAGTATATTGTTATCTAAAATAATAAAATAGAAATCTTCAAACCTTGCTATCATTTTAAACACCATTTTTCATCGATTTATGGTTCTTAAGAGTTATACAGGAAAGGAAATGGAAACCCTGTGGATCATAACTTACTCCCATAAATATTGCTTCAAACCCAGAACAATTCAAGAAAAAGTAAGCGTTAGCTGTTATTTCATTTATAATTTTAAATTTCCAGATTTAAAAATGACTCATAAATTATTGACATTTAAAAGTAAGAGCTGATAATGTTTATTTTTGTGCCACTCTTATTATCCAGCAGAACAATACTGTGCTTGTACATTATAATTTCAATAAAATAATTCTAAAGAAAAATGTCAAAAGATAAAATAAACAAATCAAAAAAATCATTTTTGAATCATCTAATTTTTAATAAAGTAAAAGATAATTGTGTAATTTTATCCTCTATTCTCAGCTGCTAATTTTTCTTAGTGCCAATTATGCAATGGTAGAAATGGAACATTGCATTAATTAAAATGCTAATGATATCATATTTATAATTGGATAAGTTCTTAATATTGCTAATCATATAATACTTTGCTAATAAAAATGGAACAAAATAAATATTTACTTTTAAAGTTTGATTGAGAAATATACATTGGAATAAGGTTTTAAAATATTTAAAATGCCCAGATTATTTAAAGATTGTTACAAATCATACTGCGGAGGAAAGAATAAAATCAATAAAGAATTTTAAAAAGTAAATATATTAATTGTAATAAAATTCTAAAGTCATTTTCAAGGAAAATTATCTGGATTAAAAGGTGGACAAACCAATTTTAGTTATATTCCACTTGAAACATTTAAACCTTGACTCACTATGTTAATATCAAATAAATCAATAACTGTATTTAAAAGTTTGTTTTGAAGACTACAATAACCTATAAAGTTATTAAGGAAAATTATCTTTCAGAAAAGTGAATAAACCTATCCTTTTCATTATGCCACACTTGAAAACATTTGAATTTTAATTTCATTATATTGACATTGGTAAATGAACCAATAAATGATTTTTTTTTTGCCTTTGGAAAAGTATTTGAATATTGTTGGATTATATTAACATCAAACAGAAGAATCAAAATATATATCTGCATAATTTTAGGAATGTTTACCCATCATATATCAGTTCTTATCATTTTAGCTCACCAGAATTAAATAAACTTTACTAACAGGATAAACTCTGATGGTAGAAAATGTTTGTTTTTTTTATTTTTATTATTGCTATGTTAATTTATAATACTTACGTCATGTGTCCTTTGGAAAAAATTTTATGTATCTTTTTTTTTTTATGATAAAGATACATACATTTATTATTACACATATTTTTACTGTTATCCCAATTTGGGGGAAACGTAGTATTAGGTGTCATTTACCTGAGGAGATGGGAAGCTATATTTACCTCTCGTACTTTTAAAATAGTCAGTTATATTTATTTAAAAAATGAACAAATAGACTTAAATTTTGTCAAAGATATACTTACAGACCTAATTGCTTTCTTAAATGAAAGAATTAATATAAGTTTTTTTTATATATATTTATTAAGTTTGCCTATGAATATGTCCACTTTAAATATAAAATGATTTATTTGTTTTATCAAGCAGTGATTCACCTATAAATAGGTTAATTATAAAAATGATAGCATTGTGGACATAGGCAATGTTTTAGTGACAAGTGTATTTGACTTTGGATGTCTGTTCTGCTTTAATACCCTAAACCTATTCATCTCAAATTTTAATCAATTATTAATTGTGTGGAATGTGATAATTGCCATTATCATATTCTGATAAAGGAAATGGCTTTAGTATGATGCACAACTTTATAACTTTTGAATTCTAAACTTAAAATTTGTGCATACCCTAAAGTCCTCAATACACTGTTATTTTTGTAATTTAGGTGTGAGTTCAGCTTAAATAATGTTTCATTATCTTGTTTTTTTAAGATAGGCTAAATGGTAATAAGTGATACTTTGAATATCATTATATAGGTGGGTCGTATTGACTAACAGTATGGTCAATAAGATACCAAGTATATTTTTCATCCTTGACTTTAATTTAATGTATTGGTTTTATTTCATACAATGTCTCTGAATTGGAAATTTTGTAAATATTGTAAATAAATCTTGTTGTGGTAAGAATTTATTTAGTTGTCTGTAGTCTTAATGCTAATCACCATACACATTATTATTGTTATTGCTATCGATTTATATCAGCATATTCCATCTGAAAATCATCATCCATCAATAGTACATTTAACTATTGGTTAATATATCAAAATAATTTTGTTAAGCCCTATTGCTTACATCGAATGCATCATCACCCAATACTCAAAATGTTATTAACCTAGAGTACATATTATTTTCAGTAATATATTAGAAGATAAACATGGTATTGATTTAATTGGTTTAATTGAACCCGCAGATCTATCATTCACTGATCTTGATCACATGGAAGGAATTTGGTAAGTTATTATGTTTAGTTATTAAAAAGTTATTCATATTTTCTCAATATTAAAATTTATAGTTGTTATTAAGTATATAAAGTTTTTTTTTTGTGTGGAACTGCTAAATATAGTTGTTAATTTGAGTTTATATTAAGAGCTATTTTGTGCATTATATTCGGGTAGTGTTAAAATCCCTCTCACTGACCCAAGTATATTTTGGAGAATGATCTTTGAGTGTTTGAACCCTGAGAAGAATTAATTATTAAGTTTCAATGTAGAATTTGAACTTGCAGTAAATTTTATAGCTAGTTATTTATTATAGTTAGACTTGAAAGCAGATTACTTTCACTGCTTTATGAAAGTCAACCAAACTTTAAGATGTAAATTACTTCTTTTGTCAGAAAGATGTATAGCTTATTTTAACTTTATGAAAAATATTCTGGTTGTGTCATGCTTGGAATCCCTATTTTTATTTAGCTTATATTTTTACCATTTAATACAATATTAGTTTATAGTTTACGATTTCAGTCTCCATCATCAACATTATTCTTCAATTTCATCTTGATCATTCTTTTATTTATTCATTCTCATTTGGCATTAATTCATTATCCTAATTGATTAATTATACATTAACTTTTATTCTTTAGCATCTTAACTATTCATTAACTCTTATTCTATCATCATCTTAATCATTCATTATTCTCATACGTCTTCGTTCTTTTTTTTTCATTCTTAGACTCATTTCATTCTACTATTTAATTATTACTTATTTTCATCATTCATTTAGTCATCTATATCATAATTTACTTATTATTTCATTTATAATTTTAATTTCATAATCATTCTAGAGATATAATTATTGGCCAGTTATTGGTTTTTTTAATATTAAATTTAGCTCATCACATTTTGTTTGTGTAGATTTTAAAGCTAGTTTGACCAGAAGTTATTATCTTTATTAATCACTTTGTAATCTTCAGATCTCTAATTTCATGCTAGTTTTATTCAATACAGGAATTATTTTGTTAATTTAATCTTTTTGTTTCTTTATGCTTATATTCTTGACAATGGGAGTATGATAGGTTACATAGGGCGGATTTGGTGCCATGAAATGTGTAGCCAGATTCATATATATGATTCCAGCATTCAAATAGAAGGACACAAAGGCGGATTGTAGCACCAAACCTTAGTCTGGATTAGTTGATGATCATAAGAGAAGGTCACTATATATATATATATATATATATATATATATATATATATATATATATATATATATATATATATAAAATATATAATAATAAAAAGTACTGGGTGGATGGTTTACCAATAATTATTTCAAAGACAAATATCAATCCCTGATGGAGTAAACACAATATTTACTTTTACTCTTCAAATAAAGTTATCTTATGAAAGCAAATTATAAGACTAAATATAACAACATATTTATTATTAATTCCTTGCAATTTATGTATTGCTCCACCACAGCACCTTAGGCAGAGAACATACTCAGAGAGTATGTATGTCCAAACGATAGCTATAAAATATATAACTAGCATTACATTTCCAGGACATAACTTCTTCTCGACTGTTGAATTCAACACCATGTTCAAAGCACTTTTTTGTTTTGTATAACACAGGTGTTAGTTACTTATCCAGAAGATAAATAACGCACTTTAAACAATGGCCACTAATTCAATGCCTAAGTTATACCCATGACTAGTTCAGCTACTTGTAATCAATAACAAATTATAGTTTCAATTAGTGGTGAAAAGAATTGACCGACAAATAAAGTTTTAAGTTTAAAGACAATTTATTTTGATTAACATTTATTAAATTAAATTTAAATATTTTATACATCTTATTTAATAATATAACACACGCACATTTTAATTCACACACTATAATATCTTATGAGAAAGCGTTAAATAATATTTGCAATTTAAAATACAATGAAATCAATATACTAGCACATGAATACACACAACATTTTAAACACACATATTAATAGTTTGACTATGTATGTAATAGAGTTCTTAAAATTGACTATTGAGGTTTTGCAAATGTGATGGCTACTTTAGAAATAAGAAAAATGTTATTACCTAGAATTTTGAACGTGGATACTTCTTGCTGTTTGCTGCTTCTAATGAGATATCTCTAACCAGTTAGATTTGAAGTTTTCTTGTGAGATTTGGGACTGAATATTCTGAGGCATTTCCTTTAAGATGCTTAGATATTGAGTGGCTTCAGATTGTTCCACAGGCATCACTCTTATCAGGTAGATTGGCTGTTTTTCATCGGACTTCAGGCTGGAGAAAGTTATATGTTTTCCAAGGTTTTAACACTGCATTCTTGATTCTGTATCCATAATAAACTGACTGATATAACTCTCTCAAATGCAACTTAAACTCAACTTGAACTCAACTTGAAATTCACTCTAATGCAACTAACTATTCAATAAAAAAAATTGTTTATTTATACATGAAGCATGTTTTTAGTTTGATATCCTCCAGCAATATCTGTTGTTGAAGTTTTTTTCATTAGTAGCTAATCCTTTGGAGATAAGCTTTTTAATCCTGTTGTTTTTTACATTTGTGATTAGTAGTCAATCTCTGAACTTGTTGCTTTATATATTTAATTAATAGCCATCATTGAGTGTTTTTTAATTTTTTGTAACTTTCATTTATTTTTAATATTTAATACGCATACATTTATTACATTTACAGCTGCATGCACATATATAACTTGAAATCCATTCACTATTTATTTTTAAGATGAACTTTTCCTTTCTTTATCTGGAATGAAAAGAGATTTATATTTTTAAACTTTAGTTACATTTTAAATAATAATAATAAACAAAAAAACTCTTTAGCTTCTTTTATGAAACTTTTAGTTTGTTTCTACAGCAAACTCCCCCTCCCCCCTTTTAATTAATTAATTGTAACTTTTATTTCAAGAACTCTTAAACTTTTAATTTTATGTTTCTTTTAGAAAGATTTTTATTTTAATAATTTTTTAAACAAAATTATTATGTGCCAACACAATCTTGGTACAATATATATAAGTATATGCACAGACAAAATGTATTAGGCGGCATTAATTCTGAACAGATTTAAATAATTTAAAACAAAATCTTTTATTAATCAACAATTGTAAAGATTTTATGATTAGGTGGGTGGAAATGGCATTATTTAAATACAAATAATTAATTTCTAGATAAACAGATTGGCTAATTTAGAGATAAATATCATATTTTGTTTAGTCAAAATATTATTTTTTATTTTTTTATAATCCCTTTACAAATACGCTGACCATAGCCAAGTATAGGACTAATCTGCAACCAACAAATGGGTATTTGCAATTGAACTGTGATAAAAACAGATAAGGCAGCTCAGTAAACTATAAATAGGGATCTCCAGAGTAGAGAATCATGCCATCTGATTCACTCTAATCAAGCTGTCAGAGTGCAAACTTATTTCCATCATGAAATAGAGAACTTTCCATAAGACACTGAACAACTATTACATTGATTATTGTGTTTAAGTTGTAGTTGAACTGTATGCTGCCTAACTTCAAAAATATCTACAGTTTCATAAAGAGAAGAGACATCATTCAGTGAAAGAACTGCTGTCAGATGCTGCTCATTGAATGAAATAGAAATATGTATTAATGAAGACCATTTTAGTCAGCAAGAATAGTCCAGATGCTTCATAGAATACCAGCATACATAGCTATGTCATATCTATTTTTCCATAAAAATTCTACAGGTACTTGAGTTTAGAGCATGAACTATTACCCCTTTCATAAATGATTTAACTGCAAACATTCCTTTTGGCTGAGTGAATTAAAATTCTAAACTTTTAATTAGTCAATTACAGAATTAGCAGCAAAAATAAATTTATCTTTTAAAATTATACTTCTTTTAGTTTAGTTTTTAAAAAACAATTAAAGTAAATGAAAGTTTTTTAAAAAAATAAATTTATATTTATAATTTACAAAAATAATCTACAATGAACAACATCAAACATACTTTTCTCAACCAATTACAAAATGCACCCTATGCCATTGATTTCCTTCTCAATTTACTTTTGTATAAAAGCTAAATAATTTTTACTAAATTTGTGAATTATTCTTATAAAATAATTTTATTCTCATACTTATTGTATGAAAAAATAATAAATATGTAAAAAAAAAACATCCTAAAATATACATTTTAATTTTGAGAATCAAAACAAAAAACTTAGAATAGTCAAAATCATTGACAAGCACACCTTTATGTAGAAAATGGGAAACAATCAATCAGCACTTTGAAAGGTATGTTTTATCCCATTGTCATAACTTTAAATTTTAATATTATTGATTTATTAGTTGCAAAGTAATTGCAAAGGTGGCAGCATTATACAGTATAGTTTTCTTGATAAAATAACCATAAAATCATCAAAATAATGTAAAAAGTAATGGATTGAAAGTGAGTTAAAACTGCTTCTGAGTTTAATCAGTAAATACAAAGAAAAGATTAAAGATGAAAAGGATAATTTGTATGAACTATAATTATGTACTATTATAACTTTACTTCCCTAACATTAGATGTTTAATCTTCTACACATGTAAATTTTATTTCCACTAAAATTTTATGATTTATTATATATATATATTATAAAACACATATCTTAACCACCTATTTAACCCTACTCAATGAAGATATTTGAATTTTATTCCATCTCACCCCAATCTTACACGTGATAAAATTATCTCATCGAAATTAAATAATTCTATTATATCTATTTATACACCCAACCACTCAATCTCAGAGTTTGGGGAATAGTCTAACTAGAGAACAACTAAAACAATACCTAACTAAGTCTTATATGTCTATTATTATTACATAGTTTATTTGTTATAAATCCATTAATCTAACCCGATCTTATCATAAAATTTATTCTATTTATGACTATACCATTACCAATAAATCCCATTTATACACCATATAATATATCAATATTCAAGTGCACAGCCCATTTATTCTGATACACACATATATAATTCATACACATCAAATAGTCAATTATACATCAGACTGTTTATTTAATGTTGTTATTTTATTTAATTTTAAAAGACTTATTATATAATTAATATTAGAACACTAGTTTCTTTATTAACACTTCCACACCAACCCCCCACAACATATATATATATATATATATATATATATATATATATATATATATATATATATATATATATATATATATATATATATATATTAAAGTGGATACTCTATCCACATCAAAAGTTCTATCATGTAGTTTAAAAATGGCTTTCACTTTTTTTTTAACTTTTAAAAAACAAAGGTAACAAAATTTTATATTTTATTATTTAATGTAATAAAAGTATGTGATATAAAACACATATCACTTTTTTTTTAAAAAGAAAAGAAAAATCTGTGATTTTTTATTTGCAATAGATTTTAGTTTTAAAATCTATTTTCTTTATGATATTTTTTTTAATTTTTGTAAGAATATTCTAATTTAAAACTTAATTCTTTTGAGAAAGCTTTTAATTTTGGAAAGTTGTAATGGAGTTCCTGTTTCTTTTATTTTAAATATAGTCTATTTTAATTTATTTCAAAGAAAAAATACTGAAACTTGTTTTTACATTGATTTATTTTTTAAATAATTTTTAAATAAGATAATGCCCTGCTCAGAATTTTTAATTAAGATTAAGTTTGAGATATCATATGTGCCCTGGTCAAAATTTGATAATTAAAGATGCTATAGAAAATAAGAGCTCATATAAATAGCTCTAGGATTGCAGACTAATTATTCTTCAGCTATTGACTTTTAGCTACTTGTGACATGTATTGGTTCAACTTTGTATGCTACTTCTGATCCAGACTCGAATTGCTGTGCTGCCAGATTCTAAAAATATTTGTGTCCTCATCTGGAAATCAACATTGCTAAAAGTACCTTTGGCTGTTCACCATTAAGAAATTCTACTGAATTTAAATTATGGTCTTCCAATTGCTAAATAGAATCTTTTTCTGCAGAATCCTAAAACTATACACCATGAAGAATTTCATCAACATCATGCCATGCTAAAACAACTACTTTCATCTGATAACTCCTGCAACATTTCCTGCAGCTCTGAAGCATTATTTTCAAAAACAACTACATCAACTGTGAAATCTCAATGACTTAAATAATCTCCATTTACTTTCATTCCTTTAGTTTCCTATTTTAATCCACAAAATATTTCTTGCAACACTGTTGTAAAAAGTTTTGGAGATATGGAGTCACCTTGTCTTACACCTTTCTCAATGTTGACTTTCCCAGTATCATTATGTAATCTAATTGTTGCTGTTGCATTTTTATAAATATTTTTTAAAATATGACAATATCCTGGATCTATACCTTGATGATCCAATGCTTTAATCACTGAAGAAATGTTTACAGAATCAAATGCCTGTTCATAATCTACAAATCCAAAACATAATGACAACTCATATTCATTTGTCCTTTCTATAACTTCTCTCAGTACCTGAATATGATATACTGTACTAAAACCACTTTTAAATCCAGCTTGTTCTCTTGGTTGGTGGAAATCCAATGTTCTCTGTAGATGAGTTGTAATTATCTTGGTAACAATTTTATATAAAACTGATAAAAGGCTGATTGGTCTGTAATTTCTAATATTTTCATATATATATATAATAAATATAAATACAGATATCAAATATTATATATATATATATATATATATATATAATAAATTAAATTTGATATCTGTATTTATCCTACAATATATGTAATATATAAATCAATATATATATATATCAAAATACAGTAAAATTTACATAAATTATATTATTTTTAGAAGTACTTTTGACTATACATTTTGTAGTCTTTATCAACTATATAACATTGAATAATCAAAACAAGACAACCCTTAACAATACCCATACTTCAATTCAGATTTCCCACAATTCTGTTATCTTAATATTTGATGACTAATGATTCATTAACATTTGACGATTTCTTGAAATCAACATAGCCTCTTTTATTTTACATTTATTATGATAACATTCAATTTGAATAATTTTCATATTTTTATAATCAAATTTAAATCCGTATTGACAAGATTTATTATGACAAAATATAACAGATGATGAAAGTTTATTTACATCTATTTCAGATGGTTTGATTATTCAATGTTATATAATTGATAAAGACTACAAAATGTATAGTCGAAAGTACTTCTAAAAATAATATAATTGATGTACATTTTACTGTATTTTGATATATATATATATATATATATATTGTTTTTGTTTTTCATATATATATATATATATATATATATATATATATATATATAACAGACCTAAATGCAATAGTTTAGTATTTTTAGTCCATGAAAAAAAGCTTGCTATTCCTTTAAATCAGCCATGCTAAAATTATTTGTTTAGAAAGTAATAATAAAAAAATACAAAATAAAATAGGCTTAGCACAGAATTATTTTTAAGAACATCATAAATACTAAAAACAATAGTTGTTCTCAACAAACCTTGGTCATATAATCTAATAACATAGTCAACTGCTAAGTCAATTTACACATGCAAATATGTTGATATCTACCTCAGGCACTGTTACAATTCACTTTCTGATCTTCATATTTTTTTGTTTATCATGGTTTCTTTAACATAGTCATGTCATAATCTCCAGCTTATCTGTCTACAGGGAAAGGGAAAAGACATAGTTTTGTATTTATCAGTTCCTTGAACTCAAAGGAGAAGGTTTTGCAAAGATTTTTGCATAGTTATATTTATTTTGGTATA
The DNA here is from genome assembly GCA_028023455.1 of Epiperipatus broadwayi. Classification (NCBI taxonomy): domain Eukaryota; kingdom Metazoa; phylum Onychophora; class Udeonychophora; order Euonychophora; family Peripatidae; genus Epiperipatus; species Epiperipatus broadwayi. The sequence continues at coordinate 29,549 of JAQFVV010001503.1, forward strand.
TGGATAGCTTATAGTGTCTAAGTTGATATGTATCTTCTGGTGATCATGTTGCATTGTATATTTATATTCCAGTGGCTAAATGTTGTATCTACCCCAGAGATTGTATGTCTCTATGCATTCTTTTGCTGTCATATTCTCATCAGATCTCTGAGAAAAGTTTTGATAAGTGGTTTGTCATATGAACTTGTTTTCTGTATATGCACATATATGTAAATTAAAATTAAAATGATTAATATATTAGACAATTGAAAATCAATCACACACTCACACACACATAAGCAGGATAGAATCAGAGAATAAAACAGAGGAAATAAATTAAATTAATCAAATAAAGCCAGATATTGAGACAATAATATTTAAAGAAAATCAGATTAGGGGTTATAATAATATCAGTAGTATTAGTTAAGATGAAAGATTGCATGGAACACGAGATAATGTTAAGCTTATTTTATGAATATTTTTAAAAATTCATATTTATAATTTCAGAGTCAAAATAATTCAACACAGTTTTTCTTAAAGATTAAAAAATTCTATGATAGAAATATAATGCTGACAAGAGAAAAATTGAAAAAATCAGAGGAAAAATGTGATAATCTTGTAGCTCTGATGAAGACTGCTGGACAGTCGAAACTGTAAGGAAAATAAAGAAGTTTTTAAGAAAATTTGTTGCATTAAAGTGTATAAGAAAGAAGTGTTGTAAGCAATATATATGATAATGAAAAACATCATTAATCAACTGAGAAAACACAAACAATAGAGGATATGACCATTTCAGCCCAGTTACTATAAATGTTTATGAGCAATGAAAAAAGATATGAAGAATGTAAAAAAAGATGTGAGGAAAGTGAAAAAAGAATAGAAGAAATGTTTAAACAAATAACTCAACAATGAGAAGAGGATAATAAAAAGAGAATGACAAAGAGTAGAAAGTCAGAAAAAACTTGAGTGGAGGTTAAAAAAATAAAGGAACTTTTTCAGAGTCCAGACGAAAATCTGAAAAACATAGTAATTGAAAACAACCATCAAAATAAAGTCTATCAAGAGAAAGATTGTTTAGGAAGATAATCAGAATATAACATAAATAATAAATAGAAATGAAAAATAAGAAAAATAAAAACCAATGTTATATATCATGTGCTCAATGAAATACAAAATAAATCTGAAATAATAACTTATATTATAGATGAACCAGTGGAGTTATGCCAAAACATAAATGGACCAAAAGAATTGCGGGAAATTACTAAAAATAAACAAAAGTCTATGGAAATAATAAATCAAAAGATTGAATAATAAAAAGAAGAAAGTGAGAAAAGAATGAGAACAATAGAAGAAATTATAGAAAAAATACATAATCAAACCCTGCCAGATATCTACAGAATAGTTACCCAAAAGACATATACTCAATCTTTTCAAGGCCAAATATTTTAATTGAAAGTATTGACTTCTGGTTCTCTGTTAAATGGAAGAATAAAAATCATTACATATAACCTATTACATAAAAAAGGCCAGATGAATTTGTGTATTGACAAAAAGAATAGTTGAGCTGATAATAATGGAAATGCTTTGACAACAAATCCATGAAAGATTAAGAAAAGAAGATTTTGCTCTTCCAACTTTCAATATAAGGTCTTCTCAAAAGTGGGAGATAAAACTAGTGTTAAAAATAGTGCTGTTGAAAGAAATAATAAAAATAATACAAAGAAGGAAGTCTGGATAAAAAGAAAAATTAGTAGTAGTTTTGAGAGTATGGGTAATTGGGACAGATCTTTATCATCCTATTACAGACAGACTCAAATAAAAATCACTAACTAGGTATAAAATAAGATACTTACCTGAATATCCCTATAATCTTGGACATCACCAGTAATATGATGACCAATAAAATATATAGATACCATGAGGAGAAATAAAATGTGAAACTCCATTTAGTTGTCTCATCATTATAAGTGCAGAGTAGTGTAATATTGTGTTCCATAGCCATGCCAATATTACAAGATCCTAAAGTTTAAATTTAAATTTATTTAATATGCATTTTTCTATATGTTTTTTATTATAATAAAAAGTATTTGATTCTATTAAATGTTCATATTTTTTCTCAAATGATGATGTGGAAATTCTATGCAATTTTTTTTTAATAATTCTCAAACATTATTTTTTTAAGATAAATATTTTAATAAATAGTAGATGTTTGTAAAATGGAGAAAAAAGTACAAAATTAATTAAATAATTTCCTTTGTATTATCTATTCAATAATTTTAATATTTCAATTTTAAAAAGTCTATTGAAACTTTTGTTTTTAACTTTTGACAGAAAATAACAAAAATAAAGTTTTATGTTTAATAGTATTTTAAAAAGAAAAGAAAAAAATATGATTTTAACATTTTATTAAAATTTTACTTTAATTAAAATTTTCTTTTTATCTTTCTTCTTTATCTCTCACCAAAATAAAAGATAGTATTTATAAAATCAGTCTAATTAATCTGATTATCTTGTTTTTATTTTTTGCAAAAAAAATTTAATTGAAAAAAAAAAAAACAATGTCAAAAATTTTATGATTCTAATTTAACTTTTTGACTTGTTTTTTTTTAATGTCATTGTTGAAGGAGGAAAAAAGCTGAATGTTTGTATTTGTAAAAATTGACCTAAATGGTTATTACTAATTGTGTCATGATGGATACAGAATTGTGAATGAATAAAAGCCAGGGCTATTCCAAAATTATAAAAAATGAATGTCAGTTGGTTGACCTAAGTGTCTTGTCAGATGAAATCAGTCTTAAACCATCTGTTGTAAAGAACAGTTGGAAAAAAGTCTTAATTCAGTTGCTGATAAAGATATTAGGAAAAAATAAGTTCCTGACACAGCTACTAAAAAAAAGAAGCAAAAATCTTATCTAAGCTATTAAAGTTTTGACCAATCTACTAACACACTATTGGTTCAGTTATAAAAATGGTTTCTACAATAAAAACCATATGCTAAGCTATCTAAAGAGCTATCTTCCTACATGTAACCTGCCTCCACTAGAATAAAATGTAAAGAAGAAGAAAAATAATCCTAAAGTAATCTGCACCCTATTTTTCAACCAAGAGCATGTGTCTTTATGTCTTAGCTTGACCTGGGATATCTTAGTAAAAAAATGGAAGAAAATTTTGCTAATGCTAATCTGGAAATACTGCATCCTATGAAAATGAGAAATTATTCATGTAAATACATAGAAACCTTCAAGAAGAAAACATCTGGAAAAACTGGAAATTATAACTATAAAAAAGGAGTCCACAAAAGTATAATATCATTGTTAAAGGTGTTTTGTGTGCACACTGTGTTTTTATTTATAGTAAGAGGAAAAGATTTTTTTATAAAATTAATTTATAAATGTATGAATTTATAATTTTGAATAATTTCATTACTAGTGAAACATGTTTTTTTAATCCATTTAATTTTTCTCTTAAAAATTATGAAAGAATTGTTTGGGGAAAAATTTTACTTTACTAAATTTATTTTTTTGTTTTTGAAGCATGTTTGTTTGTCTTTACATTCATTTTTTTTTCTCCAAAATTTAACAAAGAATTAATTTAGAGATTGTTATCTTTGATTTTAAAAATGTTGTTTTTTCAACTTTTGATTATTTAAAGAAATAACTTAATGAATTAAAAATTAATTAATTTAATGAATAGAAATCAACTGGTTAATATAATTTTTGTGAAACTATATCTTTTGATAAAATGCTTAAAATTTGACTTTATCACGTCATTTATCTAATTTTTGTTTATTGTTAATCAGTTATTAAATAATTGTTTAAACATATTTTTAAATCTTAATGTCTTTATTTTTCCAGGTATCTGTTACATGAATTGGCAGTGTATGCATGATTTGATTTCAATACAGCTTAGTGTTCTCAGAATTTTTAAAGCTATTTAATTAGAGTAAATCTATAAATTATTGAAATTGAATTAGAATAAGATATTATATTTATTTATTTCTCAGAATAATTGTTTATAGGGTTCTTGCTTCCTGAGCTAGAATAGAGCAAAATGGTTTATTATAGAGATTAGGATTTTATGTTAGTATTTTGGACATTCAGGTGATATTCTTGGGTGGCACAGAGGTATATTTTTAAGGTCCATGCACTATATTTTTATATTTTTATTAGAAATTGAGTTTATAGTTGGCTAGTTTATTAATAGTACTATATGGCCGGAACATTTAAAATGATCAGCATGTTTCAGTATGTCAGCATTATTATTTTTATTATGAGTAATAGATTAGCACTTAAGTATGTGCATCCAGAGTTTTATGTTGCATTTGTACCATAAATTTGGCAGAGGCTAGATAATTATCTTGTCTATAATGGAATCTTTTCAAATATAGTTACAAAGCTGGCTGTTGATTTTTGACTATTCTCTATTGTTGATTGTTCATGCTGGTGACTTATTTGATTACTTTTATTTAAAACTGGGTGAACTTATTGCAATTTTATTCCTTGCTATCTCTCATGCTCATTTATTTCAAATATATTTTTATTAGTCTATGGAGATGATATTGAGTTTCCATCTCCCTATGTATCCTCCTTGTTTACTCCCTCCCATATTCTCATGGTTCAGCCCTGTTGTGTTGTGGATTACTATAATATGTAATATACCATCTCTGAAGTATCTAGCTTTTTTGTTTTTATATAAATATTTTCATTTCAATCACAATATTGCTTTTAATCTAATAAAATACTCAAAATGATTTAACACCATTAATGTTGAATAACATACATATAATTATGTGTAACATGTTTTATAATATATCCTTTTCATTCTTTAACATTTCCTTTCTCAGTTAAATAATGGTTCCTCATAACAACACATCTTGATCTAAGATGTCCATAATCTTTTTCATCTCTTTGTTATATTAATGGACTTAGTTTTTATATTCATTAACTTTTTATTCAGATATATAACCAGCAATAAAATACAATTTCTAATTTATCACTTTAGAGATTTTAAAATGTCACATGAAAGATGTGTGAACATTTTTTATATAACAGGATATGGTTAAACCTGAACTTATATTGTAACCTTTAAATTTTGTATATGCCATATTTCTGAACTTTGAATCATTGCTTAATAAATTGCTAAGACAACATTATAATCATTGGCTTATATTGGTAAACAAATATTAATGTATTTAATTTCAAATTTAATTCTTTTTTTTTTATGCTAAAACCAGACATTGTTTAAATAAGCTTAAAACTATATATTTTGTTTTGTTTTGTTTTTTTTTTTTTGCTTTTAGAACTGTTTAATAAAAATATAAAATAACTATGTTAAATATTGTATGCGTATAAAATTAATATCTTTATAAAATATGCCTATTTGGTTTTTATGTGAGAGAAAGAGTTTCTAATATAGTTCAGGCATGGAATACAAATACTTCATATTATTTTAGAACTCTTATGTATAGATATACTTAATTTGCTAGCAATTTTATTAGAGATTTTTTTTATTTTCTTTCTTGCACAATAGCAAAGCTTTTTTATATTATATAAATCTGAAATAATTTTCGCTTCCAAATTGTAGCAATTATAATTTTTTTGTCATATTAATAATAAAATATTTTGGCTGGATTGATTCTTTAAATATTGACAGTGTTTGGCATCCAATTCTCTCTTCTATTGTATTCATTACTAGCACTTAAACTTAACTAATGGAATTTTTATTTTTTTTTATCAATCAATGCATTTTTATTCTTCTACGTTATAATGAGCTCCCACTAGTGTAATATTTTACAATCAAAAAATATAGAAAAAATCTGGTATATTTTTACTTAAGATCACGAAGAAAACAATTTATCTTCTAATTTGTATCTTTTAAAAAAAATTAACCCATGACTTTACTAATTACAAAAAAAAAAAAATGTTTCTGAGAATTCTCTTTTCTTTACTAAATAAAAATTCATACTTTATCTTTTGCCTAATTAACTCCTAAAATTAAAGCAAGCATAAGCGAACATTCTCACTTAATCAATTTTACTGCATGTCTTCAAAATTAATCTTTAATAAAAATAAATCTGTAAATATTTCAACATAATTTATTTGATCTAAAACCAACTGTCATTTATAAATGATTAATTTTAAGCATTTAAAAAAAATATTGAGTAAATAAAAATGAAATATTTTTTTTTTAATTTAAAGTATCTGAGTAAAATATCTTTAAGGCATATACGTCCATATATACACACATATAAATGATGTTCTAAATCCGTTTTCTTAATGTTTAATTTTCTATACTACTAGACAATTCCTGGGTACCTTGATCCTAAATTGACAAAATAATTATATCCTATTTAAGCCTATTCTCCAAATTATTCAGTCCTTCATTTTATTTTTCATGTTTTTTTTTTCCTTTTTTAAAAGAAAACACATCTTATTATCACCTTACATATTTTAAATATTTGGCACTATATTACTCTATACATTACATATGTTTTATAACTATTTTGCTAGATGCACTTTTGACGTCTGAAATAAAGCAAACAACAGCGAAGATACTTTTCAAAATGGACAATTTTCTATAAATTCTTTAAAAGTACACTCTGACAAATCCTCAGAAACATTATGCAATATAAAAAGTGTTTTTAACCAAAAATGTATTCTAGTGATCACATTCAGTTTTTTAGAAGTTTTTATTCGTTTACCTAAGTAATAAAGTAAAAGTTTAAAGTATATCTAAAAAATTTATATGGCAAAATGGATAAAACAGAGTTACATAATAATACTAAGAACCTCAGTTTATTACAAGTAGAAATTTTACTACTTAATGATGTTTTATGTCTAAATATGGACACAAATAATGTAATAATCTTTAATTTAATAGACAGGATATGAACACAGACGTTCACATGACCCACCACTCTCCACACTATCTCATAACACTGATACATCTGAACACACATATGTCGAAAAAATAAATAATCACCAATATATGTATTTCATGCTAAACCAGCAATCATCAGTTGGTCCAGATTACCATCTCTACACATATATGCTACAAGTGCTCAGATATATATTAAGATAGCAAATCCTCCTACTTTAATGGACAGGCTTCAATCTACTCCAAACTCCAATTCTTCAACTGTCCATCCAATTGAAAATCTGATGATTTTGTGAAAGTCTGTGCTCATGCCCTGTCTATTACATATATAGACACAGGTATATATATAAGCCTGTTATTTCAGCTATTACATATTAGAGATATCTGTCTATGCCTTGTATATGTATTTAATGGATTATGTCCTGTACATGAGGGGTCGGATTGACCTTAGGTCAACGTGGGTGTGACAATAATCTTGGCCTCAGGATGGCCTTTGAGCATTCCATCATCAGATTTTCAATTGGATGGACAGTTGAAGAGTTGGAGTGTGGAGTAGATTGAAGCCTGTCCATTAAAATAGGAGGATTTGCTATCTTAATATATATCTGAGCACTTGTAGCATATATGTGTAGAGATGGTAATCTGGACCAACTGATGATTGCTGGTTTAGCATGAAATACATATATTGGTGATTATTTATCTTTTCGACATATGTGTCTTCAGGTGTATCAGTGTTATGAGATAGTGTGGAGAGTGGTGGGTCATGTGAAAGTCTGTGCTCATGCCCTGTCTATTACATATATAGATACAGGTATATATAAGCCTGTGTATTTCAGCTAATCTTTAATTTAATAAATAAGCATAATATCCATGACTGGTTTAGTGTACTAATAGAATAACAGAGTCTTAAATCATAGCCTAGTTCAAATCCTCATACTAAATCTTCTTATAAATTTTCAAACAATAAATGATTCAATAATTATTAATATATTTATTTCCTGTGGTATTAGAGCTGCAACATGAAGAATTATAATCGTTTAATCATTAAATTAATTAGGTTATTAAATCAAAAACATATTTTAAAATCTACATATAAAAAAAGCAATTTAACAAAAAAAAATACAAAAAGCATTAATGTGAAGAATAGTTAAAATATGTATTTAAATCAAGTTGAGTGTGTGTTTGCACGTGCATATTCTGCATAATCTATTTTAATACATTGTACAGGCTTACACCTGCATTTATATATGTAATATATGCGGGATTCAAACCAGCACTTATCAGTTGGTTCATATTACCATCTCCACACATATATACAATTAGTACTCAGTTTTATATTAAGATAACCAATCTTCATACTTTAATGAGTGCTGGTTTAGCACGAAATTCAACTATTGGTGATTATGATCAGATGAGTCAGCAACATAAGATGGCACTGAGAGTTGTAGGTCATGTGAAAGTCTGAGTTCGAATCCTGCATATATTACATATATTAATACATGTGTAAGCCTGTACGGTGTATTAAAATAGATTATGCAGAATATGCATGTGCAAACACACACTCAATTTGATTTAGACATGCATTTTAAATATTCTTCACATTAATGCTTTTCGTATTTTTTTTTGTTAAATTGTTTTTTTTTAATGTATATTTTAAAACATGTTTTTGATTTAATAACCTAATTAATTTAATGATTAAACGATTATAATTCTTCATGTCGCAGCTCTAATACCACAGTACCTTTCAAGGTGATAATGAAATTAAATACATGCATAAATATTTAGATAAATTTAAAATAATAATATAATTTATTTATTTATTGTATGATCAGTTACTTATAAGATAATATGATATTCAAAAACAACATAATCAGGGTCCAACTGTTCTATTATTATATAATCAAACTCATTGATATTTTATATATTTCACCTTCAATTCATACCAGAATTTAGCATCATTAAAATCAGCTATTCTGATCTTTGCTTTCTATCTTTTAAAATTTGTGCTAAGGATTATTGTAAACTTTTTGGTTGAAATATGATAATTTGTGTAATAAAGTAGTTAAAATAAAATAGTAGATATATAAAAATGTATGTATACATTGTTTTTATATTATTTTAAAAATTTTTGTATCATTCTAAAAGTCCATGTTTCATATTGTTTTTTAAGATGCCATATAGCAAATGGAGTCAAGGGGAACCAAATAATTATCAAAATGCAGAAGGTTGTTTGGAACTATTGCCGAATTCTTATTGGAATGATTTAAATTGTGACAAAAAACAAGCTTATCTTTGCAAAAGCTCAGGTAAATCAATTAAGATACTATAAATAATGATGACTCTTTATTAAAACCCAAGTATAATGTAAAATTAGGTTTATTACTAAATTATGAATTAAAATTTAAAAACACATGAACTTAATTTGCAAAAACACACTTATATTTATACTCTTTTATCTCACCACTGACATTAAGCATGAATAATCATTATATCTTAAATGGAAAAATGTATTAAATATATTTAGTTTATGACCTTCATCAATAAAGAGTGTTTGTATTTGGATCAATTGAACTTAGAGTTTTTGTTCTGTTTTAATTAAAGCACTTATTATTCAATTTCTATTTTTTACCATTTTTATATTAAGTTACCAATCTAAAATTCAAACACTTTTTATTGCTTCGATTTTAAATTAACTTATTTTCCTGCTTTTATAAATCTAATACCAGTTCAGTATTCATATATTTTTGTGTTCATTTTTTTTCTTTAAAAATTGTAGTCATTCATGTCCTTTGGGCAGAATAAGTAATAAACCAAACAAGCAACACATCACCTTGAGTTAACTTATATTTATAATATTCCAATTCTGCTATATGCTATAAGCTTGAGTAATTTTATTCTGGTAACATGAATGATATATAAAAGAGTAGCATCAATTGATTACTCATTTCTGCAGCATATATATCTGTAGATATCTCCATTTAAGTTTACTTTCTTATTAAATATCATTATATAAAAATAACTCCTTCGATGTTGTATTACAGATTTAGACTCTTTTAAGTCTCTTCTTAAATATACACAGTAAAGTAATACAATGTTCTGCAAGTTTTAGAGCAGTGGTAGAATGCTAGATTTTAAAATGGAGGATATTGTTTAATTGTGATACTTCAAAACTTCACATGAATTTTTATATAAACTTCCAAGTAACAGATCATTGGTTATTTGTAGTTGATAAAATATAGTCTTTTTTCAAGATTATATATATATATATATATATATATATATATATATATATATATATATATATATAGTTTTAATGCAAGAATTTCAATGATATAATACAAATAAAATGTCTGTTATTTAATAAATATTGTAATAACAATAAAAAATAATAGAGATAACTGTGATTAACTATTATATACAATCATACAATTTTCAGAAGTCCTTTCAGTTAATTACTTAACCCTTCTCAACTGCCATTTAATTAAAAAAACAGAAAACATCATTAACTCACATCCAAGGATTCCTGAATCTTAACTTAGCAGCTGGTGTTAGCAGCTTGTTGATTAATTATATACATTTTTTTTTATTTATTAAAATTGTCTTCTTAATATTTATTTTATTATGGTTTCTCTTTTCATTAAGAATCTTAACATTTTCAATATCAAAATTAAATTTATAATTACATATCTTTTCATAATCCAAGAAAACTAAAGCAGTCATTAAATCATTACAATTGATGCTAATTTCATCTTTTCTCTATACTACACTTCAATTCACCTATATATGATAATATAAAATAATTTGATAAACAACATTACCTTTTTTCCTGACAGGTATGGCATTTTTAGAATTATTCACTAACTTATTACCATTATTTGGAACACAAAATGAAACATTTAACACATCCTTATATATCTTTTCAAATGTTCATTTGAGAATTTGAAATATATGTAGAATAGATATCCATTTTATATTATTAATCTTCAGCTTCTTTAAATAATTATATTTCTTTTTTTTTTGTTTGACATAAAGTATTATTAATCTATTCAATCTTATAATCAATATCAAGCAGTTCCTTTGTATATATTTCAATAATATTTAATATAACACTTTCATATAATGGCATAACTTTTCATTATGAAAGATTTAAATCCTGCCATCTTATGCATAATTGGTACTTTTGATTTACAATATATATATATATATATATATATATATATATATATATATATATATATATATATATATATATATATATATATATATATATATATATATATATATATATATATATATATATAGTAACAGGATAGGTAAGATTGTTGAAGGAAAAGGGGTGAACATGGGTTGATGGGAAATCATCATCAACCCCAAGTAAATTAAAATAAATATATCAATAATTTTCAAAAGTATCTATAAGTAATATATTATTTTATAAGAGTATGTGATTAGAAGATCTCCAAGAGATCAGCCAGTCACTCCTTAGAGTAACTAAAATAACTATATATCAGTCATATATCAACCAGCATTATAAAATAAAAGTAAGTAATACTCAAAATATCATTGATCATAAATGATCCACAATATAATAAAATCAACAGTCCATCTTAATCTGGATTTCAACAATAAAAAATATAAATCAACAGACAACCTTGTGACTGGACTGGAAATGTGTCTTCTGTAGACCAGGCTAACTATTGAGCCTTTGGCACCTTGGTCAATTATTTAAATATAACTTAGATGCACCACTTAAGTGCTCATCCATCAGAATACATAAGAATCAAACAATAATGCTGGGGTGTTAAAACATGCTGATCATCATCAATGTTCTGGCCACTTAACTACCAATAATATACTGGCCAACTATAAACTTAAATTTTAAATAAGACTAAACTAAAGTTAAAGGTAGTGCATGGGCTTTAAAGAGTATTTTTGTGCCAATGAGGATGATGATTTATCATCACTGGATGCCCAAAAACACTAAATACACCCAATTCATATATCCATCCCGTGCACAAACCTAGCTTAGAGAACATAAGCTCTTTTACTGTTATGTGACCAAGAAATGATGATTTAATACAATTTTAACAATGAAATACAAGTTTATTAATAATAAAAATAAAAAATTGAAATTAAGATCTATGTGGTTATACATATAAATCAAGTCTTATACCAAAAAAAAATATCATATTGGTGATTTATATAATTATTATTCAAAATTCAAATTACTACATTGATTTACATATATGTGGGCAAAGATGCGCGATTTATAATATACAATTAATATATTTCAATTGACATTTAATAACAATAAAAAGATTAAAATTTGCACATATGTCCTATTTGACAAGCATTAACATATGTGTGCACATATAAATATGTAGGACAATTGACTTATATTACAGTCGTCATATAAAATAATAAATACACAATTAAACCTTTCAGTTGTATATAAAAAAAATACTACAAATGTTTTAAAATGTAAAAATATGTGTGTGCATGTATTCGCACATTGATGTTACATCTTTTAACTTGTTACAATAATATTATATTTTTCATAATTAGTTCAATATTGAAAGTATACAGAATCATATTGCTTAATTCTTTCATAAAGTTTAACATCTTTTTTTTTGCTTTTTGATTTTAATTCAAACAAAATTATGCTTCCAGTTAAGTAATATATATATATATATATATATATATATATATATATATATATATATATATATATATATATATATTTAATGTCATTTTTATAAGAAATTATCAAAACAATTTCTTTAAATATATATTTATATCAAATCATCTTCTTTTAGACATTTGACTCAAGCAACTTATTTATTTGTTTTGCTTTAAGTTATTAATTTATAATTTTAAACATCTTTTAAAAAATATTAAAATAAAATAACTCACTCTTGTGGTTCCCTGCATTTATAGATAAACAGCAGCATACATTCACCAATTTTTTCAAGCTTTCTCTTGGTAAGCTTAGTTTTTGGTCCATCAGAAAAATATAATTTTGGGCTTGTTGTCATCATCAGGAGAAAGTATTCAAGTAATTTGTTGGCATACCATGAACTTCCTTTTGTAGTCCAAGCAATTGTCACACTGTCTTCTAGAACATTTTAAGCAGGTAGTTGATCCATTTGAAGTGACCTGGCATCATGAATCAAAACTCTGCAGTAAACTATATGGCAGCTACTGGTCTGTATTCCCATAGATCTTCATAGGAGCTCTGTATAACTCTGCTAGCTATTTTGTTCTCTTTTTTTTTCAGGCTATTGATTCAGAAGTGACCCAGCTTCAAGTAAATCAAAACTCCTGTGAAGGAAAATAGTAGCAGCTTCTGGATCTACTGTTCTGCCTTCAGCTACATCAGTTCATGGTAGCTATTCTGCCAATTCTATTGTCAGCTAAAACAAACTGCTGCAAACTTCAACAACCTGCAACAAAATATTGTAACCAACTTTGCAGTTGACCCATTCTTGCAAAAACTACTATTCACACTGTTCTCTTCAAAAATCTCCAGACTAACTGATATTTTTATGTCTTTTTATAAAATCATCTGAAGTGATAACAACAACTTTATTAAAAACAGAGTTTTATTTTTATCTCTCTAAACCCTTTTGAAAACAAGCTTCAAATTTTTATCAAAGTGTGATATGCTGTTGTCACTTAGGGAATTTCTAATAGATAGAAGTTTTGTTTAATTAATTAAAAAAATTTCAAAAATACCATACTTGTTTTTACATTTCAAAATCAGAATAATAATAATACAATATTTATATTTATTCAGACCTTTTAAAAGTTTAATTTATAAAACAATATTTTAAATCAGAGTTATTATTTATTTTTTTATTTCAATGAATGTAGAAAATATCTAGTACAATTTTTGTTTATGTCTAATTCTACTTTTCCTTTACTTTATATATATATATATTTATGCACACACACTATATTAGTGTGTGGTATGTAACCCAACTGGTTACAAATATATATATATATATATATATATATATATATATATATATATATATATATATATATATATATATATATATATATTGTAACAGTAGCTGGGTTCAAATATAGGTACTAAGGAAGTAAAAGGCAATAATTAGTACAAAAGAGTGTTATTGTGATTGTTATTATGAATTAAATTGATAGATGCAAGAAAATTTATAGATATATATTTGAATCATCTTACAAAAGAGTGTGAGTGAAACACATTGACCATTTAAAGCCATGAACATATACATATATTTATTACACATGTTGTTGTGATGTTGTGTAGAATTAATTAAAATAGATTTGTATGTGAAGATGAAAAGAAGTGGTTATGTGCAGAGTTGTATTTTTATTATTTTGTTTTATATATTTTATTGTTTATTAATATCGGAAGTTATAGTTATTGAAATAATGTCATTTGTAGCACATATTTCTTAATGAAAGCAAATTAAAATATAAGGCTAGAGAGTTATAAAAGGAATTTCAAATTGTGCCAGGGGCAATTTCTGTTAATGACACTTGTCATCAGAATTTCAAGAACTGGCCAATTTAGTATTTCAGAACAATGGAAGCCAGAAGCATTCCTGAGATATGCTCATTGGCATAAGGATAGATAAAAAAGTATGGTAAAAGAGAGTTAAAAGAAAAGAAAAAAAAATATATATATATATATATTGTTGATTTAGTAGTGATTTGGAAAAATGACCATTAGAGAGAAAGAAGTGTGAAAAGTAAATTTCATAAAGTGATTTTATTAATCATTAAAAATTAATAAGAATGAATCCCATCAAAATGCTGGAGGAAAACAATCATGTAGATTCATTGGACTAGCTCAGTGGACAGCTATTTTGTGACCTGCCTGAACTTTATCTATGGAGATTTTTGCCATCTATTTCAAGTAAGTGAAATGATCACGGAACTCCAAACAGCAAGAACTTTCATTCAATCAATGTTAGAATCATCTACCTAACATCTAGGATGGATTATCTTATGTGAAAATGTTATGGAATCTTTCATCTTCCAGACCAATGATTCTCACTAGGACAATCATCATTGTAATACTGTAAGCTTACAAATCATCAGCCTTAAACACACAAACGTTCAATCTCAAATGAAGTAACTTTGACTTTCTCTCTATATATATTAAATGAACATATAATAAATTAAGAAACATGCACTTTGTCCCAACTTAAAGAAAGTAATTTTAGAAATAGATTAAATCATTTAATAAATAAAACTCTGATGTATAGTTGCACTTTTTCATGAATGTGTATACTGATAATATATATGTGTATTGGCATGAATGAGTCGTATGTTTGAGATATTAATATATACATGTATTAATAAATATTAGAATTTTAATCTATAACTTCTGAATTTATTTGAATTATGAGATTTTTATTATTTCTGGATTATTATTTATAAAAGCTTACTGATATTCATTACCATATATCTTTAAAGAAATAAAATAATAAGATTTGTAGGGCAGATAAAAAAATTATAAAATATATAAATGATGTCTCTTTGTAAGATAGCCTCAGCTTTGTTCTCCTGATAGATATTGGTTTCCAGACTTTGAAACTGAGCTACTCTGAATAAGGTACCCAAAAAAAATCCACTGGAACTTTTACTTTTGTTTTTGAGGGGTATAATTCTTATTAATTGATAAGATTGGCACTTGAGATAAGAATTATTCCATACTCATAAATATACCAACTCAATAATCAGGTAATAACCTGTGCTCACTCAAATTCTTAGAATAGGATCATGAATAGACTGTTAAAATGGCTTCCCAACAAATGGGGCCACAAAGATTAGTAAATGAAAGTTAAAATGGCTTCCCAATGAATGGATGGGCGAAGGTTGGAGAACGAAATTTAAAAAGGGTTTTCCAATGAAAGTTGGAGAATGATTTTTTTTAAAAAAAGAGAGAGAGAGAGAGTAAACAGAAAGAGTTTTAAAATATATTTTAAAATTTATTTAAATGATAGCATATTTTGTGATATATATGTGTACTTACAGAAAAGTTCTCAGGTAACCAGAATAGAAAATAACTTTTATGATCAATAAGGTTTGTTCAGCGAGATATATATAAAATCACATAATTAATAAAATAGGAGTTTATGGATAAGGATAGAAATGAGTGGAGGAAGGTTTATCTAGTGGGTCATTCAGTTACCACTGAGTGCTGGGGTGATGAACCTGGTACATTTAGTTGAAATAGTAATAGATATACACTAACAGAATAATTAGGTACCAAAAAAATGAAGTCAAAAAAAGCAGAAAGTAGACCAGCAGAAGATGGGGGAGGAGAAAGAACTAAGCACAATGGAGATAATTTTAGAAAAATTAGAAAGCATACAACACTGAATTCAGAAAATGGATGAGAGGCTTGAAATGAGATTTCAGAATATAGAACAGACTAGGGATGGAAAGCAAAAGTAGTCAAGGGAAAGAGAGAATGAGGGAAATGAAGTTGAAAGTAAGGCAAAGGCTAAGAAGTCAAATGATAAAGAAGTAGAAGGGAGTTTAGATAAATGAGAGGTGAGTGTAAATGGAAGCAGAAGGTTTGTGAGGCAAAACTACTTAATGCACTGGACATGAGCACATATGATCATAATGTACCATTGGAATGAGGAAAGAAAGTCCAAGGTCAGTAAAGTGCTAGGCTTGGGGTAGAAGAAGGATGATCTGATGGGGGTGCAACATATAGAAAAAGAGGTAACAATAGTTATGGACCAAGATAGCAGTATGAGCCGGAAGCTCAGCATCCACCAGGCAAGCCAAATTACATCTAAGTAAAGGGGTCATACAATGCTTGGTCACTCAAGCCCATTGCAAACCCAGAGAGGGATAAAGTATAGACAAGAGGCGGTTGAGAAGCCATTCAAATAAACAGCCGGGATTTGAAGGCTATTGCACCAGGAGGGGTATGTAACAGTAAATGGGTTTGAATATGTGTACTAAAGAAAGTAAAAGGCAATAATGTGTGCAAAAGTGTGTTTATTGTGATTGTTATTATGAATTAAAGTGATAGGTGGAAGAAAATGTATAGATATATATTCGAACCCTGTTACAAAAGAGTGTGAGTGAAATACATTAACCATTTAAAGGCATGAATGTATATATATATATTGTAACAAACGGGGTTCGAATACGCGTGTATGTGATATATTACTAATTGCTAGTGTTAATGTGGAGCGACTATGTATAAAAAAAAAATATATATGTAAATGGTCATTTGAACCCTGTTACAAGGAGTGCGAAAGTTATGTGTGTACGTATATGTAAATATAGTGTAGGTGTGAGTGTACAATATATGTATGTAGTATCGGTGATGGTTACAATCAATTATATATGTAGAGCTGTATAAATTGTAATTGATTATTCGTATATATTTTATCCGTTAAGTTTTTTTTTGAGTTTTAATAATATTGTCGGTAACACGTGTTTTCTTTTGTTGAGTAATCTCTTGAACATATGAGGACCGAAATAGAAATGAATTAATTGCTGTAGGCAGTTTAGTTAATAACTGGCGTCGGGAAGTCTGAAAACTGGTCAGGTGGGTATTTTTGAAGAACAATGGAAGAACTGGTCAGTGGCGTACGGATACACAGAGAGAATTTTGAAAAGTTAAAAGTGAAAACGAAAGAACTTTTTGTTGTGCTCGAAAGGAGATATAAAAAAAGAGAAAAAGAGAGACGCGGCTTGAACTACAGATTAGGAGGACGTGTAAAATTTTTCTTAAGAAGTTTTAATATTTTTTTTACCCAAAATGTCGGGGTAATTCTATAGTGCGGGTTTCGTTAATCGGCCCAGTGGATACTCGTCGTGAAACTCACCTGAAGCGGACTTACGAACTGCGTTATTAAAATAAAGAAATTTTGTTTCATCAAAGAAATGGTGACGAAAGATCTTTGAAAATTTGGACCTTTTTGCAAAGTGAGTGAATCAACTACTCCACCTCTGGGATATGCTATTCGATATACCCTATTGGAACTATTTGCCATCCGTTATATCTACCAGACCAGTTTTCTTGGCAAGGTATAAATGCGGACTTGTCTTTGATCGCGTGAAAAAGTGACGTGGCACAAAATATGTGTTCAGTGAATGTATCTTAATAAAGAAACTAGTGTTACCTCAATATTAATTACTATATTAGGTCTCTTTTAAAATTAAATAAATGACAACATTAAATAAACAGCTCTGATATATATATTTGCACTATTTTGATGCGTGTATGAATTATATATATATGTGTGGATCAGAATAAATGGGCTGTGTGCTTGAATATTGATATTTATATGCGTGTATAAATGGGATTTATTGGTAATGGGTATGGTCGTGAATAGAATAAACCCCGATAAGATCCGGGTTAGATTAATGGATTTTATCCAATAAACTATCGCATATAATAATAGACATGTAAGACATAGTTAGTTTTGTTTTAGCTTTGTTCTCTAGTTAGACTATCGTCCCCAAACCCTGAGATTGAGCTAGTTCGGTGCGCTACCATAAATAGATATACATTCCAGAACCCTTATTTACGTTTTCGATGAGATAATTCTTATCTACGGGTAAGATTGGCGCGTGAGATGGAATCAAACCATGCTCACAAATATCTTTATTCGAAGCTTCGGGTTAAAGCCAACGATGGCGGTTTATATTATATCGGTGGGTGTTATTATGGCGTCCCAACTAACGGGGCTGCGAATGTTAGAGAATGGGCATTTAAAAGGGCATCCTAACGTAACGTAAAAGAGCTCACAAACGAGAGTGGATTTTTTTTTTTAAAAAAAAGGGAAAGAAAAGGGAAAAATAAAAGCGATAGTTTGGTTATAAATCGGAAAGAGTTTGAACACATATTTGAAAGATAGTAGATGGGCATATTTTGCATGGTGAATGTACGGATAGAAAAGTTCTCGAGTGGTCAAAGGGGAAATAGCGTTGATGTATGTCTCGTGATATATATATAAAGTCATGGGTTGGAAAATAGAGGTTTAAGAATTTATCTAACATTGAGATATTATAAAACAATATCGTTCATAGGATAAAAAGAAGGGACAAAGGTCTATCAGGTGGGTCATGCAGGGAACCACTGGAAGCCGGGGTGACGAACCTGGCACGTTTAGCATTAACAGTGATATATAAAATAAAATAAAAATGAAGCCAAAAAATAAACAGAATGGGGAAAAGCAGAAGGCGATGGAAGAGAAGGAAATAAATATATTGGAGAGGATTTTAGAAAGATTAGAAGGTCTTCAACTCCGATTTCAGGAGATAGAACGGAGACTAGGGATAGAAAGCAAGGAAAGGGCGGAGAAACCTGACGATAAAAAAGTAAAAGGAAGTTTAGATGAAGGGGAGAGGGATATAAAACAGGGACCGAGGTCTAGTGAGACAGAAAGACTGGAGCATATGGGAAAATGTAAGGATGTGGCGGTACACAACCACGTGAAACATTTTTTAAAGGTACGACCGTTTGAAGGCCAAATGGGGGAAGCTCCCGTGGAACATCTACGGAGCCTACGAAGATACTTTGGCATGAATCCCATGCCAGAGGAAGGTAAATTGGTGGTAGCGTGCAGCCATCTAAGTGGGAATGCCCAAGAGTGGTGGGACTCATTGTCCCAACAGCCCACAACCTTCGAGGAGTATCAGAAGAGGATACGAGAGACCTTCTGGTCGGAAGACCGCCAGGAACTCATGCAGTACCAAGTGATGCGAGAGAAATATGAGGAAGGAAAGGAAGAAAATTTTTCTCAATTTTTTCATCGCCAAGTGGTGAGACTAAGGACACTGGACACGTGTCACCTGTCTGAAAGCCACATCATTCGAATTGTAAGGCACAATATGCCTATGAACATGGAAAGAATGATGTTGGGGATGAGGAAGGCATCCATCGGAGAAATGGCAGAGCTGCTTAACGCTCTGGATATGAGTATATATGACCATAACACACCGTTGGAGCGATGGAAGCAAGTTAAAGATATGCCAAATATTAAATTTGGGATAGAAGAAGGACACACCAGCGGGAATGCCATGCATAGAAAAGGTGGTGATGATAGTCACAGACCGAGATGGCAATACGAACCGGAAGCTCGACGTCCGCCGGATAAGCCAAAGTTCGTCCAAGAAAAGGGACCGTGGGCACCGAAACAGAAAGGTGATACCGGGGAAAGTAAAGGATAGAAAGAAAAGTCATTTAAGAAGCTGTTCAAATACACAGAAGGTATTTGAAGGCTATCGCACCAGGGGGGTATGTAACAAACGGGGTTCGAATACGCGCGTATGTGATATATTACTAATTGCTAGTGTTAATGTGGAGCGACTATGTATAAAAATATATATATATATATGTAAATGGTCATTCGAACCCTGTTACAAGGAGTGCGAAAGTTATGTGTGTATGTATATGTAAATATAGTGTAGGTGCGAGTGTACAATATACGTATGTAGTATCGGTGATGGTTACAATCAATTATATATGTAGAGCTGTATAAATTGTAATTGATTATTCGTATATATTTTATCCGTTAAGTTTTTTTTTGAGTTTTAATAATATTGTCGGTAACACGTGTTTTCTTTTGTTGAGTAATCTCTTGAACATATGAGGACCGAAATAGAAATGAATTAATTGCTGTAGGCAGTTTAGTTAATAACTGGCATCGGGAAGTCTGAAAACTGGTCAGGTGGGTATTTTTGAAGAACAATGGAAGAACTGGTCAGTGGCGTACGGATACACAGAGAGAATTTTGAAAAGTTAAAAGTGAAAACGAAAGAACTTTTTGTTGTGCTCGAAAGGAGATATAAAAAAAGAGAAAAAGAGAGATGCGGCTTGAACTACAGATTAGGAAGACGTGTAAAATTTTTCTTAAGAAGTTTTAATATTTTTTTTTACCCAAAATGTCGGGGTAATTCTATAGTGCGGGTTTTGTTAATCGGCCCAGTGGACACTCGTCGTGAAACTCACCTGAAGCGGACTTACGAACTGCGTTATTAAAATAAAGAAATTTTGTTTCATCAAAGAAATGGTGACGAAAGATCTTTGAAAATTTGGACCTTTTCGCAAAGCGAGTGAATCAACTACTCCACCTCTGGGATATGCTATTCGATATACCCTATTGGAACTATTTGCCATCCGTTATATCTACCAGACCAGTTTTCTTGGCAAGGTATAAATGCGGACTTGTCTTTGATCGCGTGAACTAAGGTAAAGTGACGTGGCACAAAATATGTGTTCAGTGAATGTATCTTAATAAAGAAACTAGTGTTACCTCAATATTAATTACTATATTAGGTCTCTTTTAAAATTAAATAAATGACAACATTAAATAAACAGCTCTGATATATATATTTGCACTATTTTGATGCGTGTATGAATTATATATATATGTGTGGATCAGAATAAATGGGCTGTGCACTTGAATATTGATATTTATATGCGTGTATAAATGGGATTTATTGGTAATGGGTATGGTCGTGAATAGAATAAACCCGATAAGATCCGGGTTAGATTAATGGATTTTATCCAATAAACTATCGCATATAATAATAGACATGTAAGACGTAGTTAGTTTTGTTTTAGCTTTGTTCTCTAGTTAGACTATTGTCCCCAAACCCTGAGATTGAGCTAGTTCGGTGCACTATCATAAACAGATATACATACCAGAACCCTTATTTACGTTTTCGATGAGATAATTCTTATCTACGGGTAAGATTGGCGCGTGAGATGGAATCAAACCATGCTCACAAATATCTTTATTCGAAGCTTCGGGTTAAAGCCAACGATGGCGGTTTATATTATATCGGTGGGTGTTATAATATATATATATATTACACATGTTGTTGTGATGTTGCATAGAATTAATTACTAACAGATTTGTATGTCAAGAAGAAGAGAAGTGGTTATGTGCAGAGTTGTATTTTTATTATTTTGTTTTATATATTTTACTGTTTATTAATATCGTAAGTTATAGTTATTGAAATAATGTCATTTGTAGCACATATTTTTTAATGAAAGCAAATTAAAATATAAGGCTGGAGAGTTATAAAAGCAATTGCAAATTGTGCCATGGGCGATTTCTGTTAATGACACTTGTCATCAGAATTCCAAGAACTGGCCAATTTAGTATTTTAGAACAATGGAAGCTTCTTGGGATATGGTCATCAGCGCGAATAGATAAAAAAGTCAGGTGAAGGAGAGTTAAAAGAAAAGAATTATATATATTTTTTTTATTTAGTAGTGATTCAGAAAAGTGACCATTAGAGAGAAAGAATCATGAAAAGCAAATTTCATAAAGTGATTTTATTAATTAATAAAAATTAATAAGAATGGACCCCTTCAAAATGCTGGAGTAAAAGAATTGTGTAGATTCATTGAACTGGCTCAGTGGACTTCTATTTTGTGACCTGTCTGAACTTTATCTATGGAGATTTTTGCCATCTATTTCAAGTAAGTGAAATGGTCACAGAACTCAAACAGCAAGAACTTTCATTCAATCAGTTTTAGAATTATCTACCTAAACTCTAGGATGGATTATCTTATGTGAAAATGTTATGGAATCTTTCATCATTTTCCAGACCAACAATTCTTGATAGAACAATTGCCATTGTAATACTGTAAGCTTACAGATCATCAGCCTTAAACATGTTTGCTCTTAAATGAGGTAACTTTGACTTTCTATATATATATATATTAAATGAATATATAATAATAAATTAAGAAACATGTAATTTGTCTCAACTTAAAGAAAGTAATTTTAGAAATAGATTAAATCATTTAATAAATACGACTTTGGGGTATAGTTGCACTCTTTCATGTGTATACTGATAATATATGTGAATCGAAATGAATGAGTTTTATGTTTGAGATATTAATATATACATGTATTAATAAATATTAGAACTTTAAGCTAAAACTTGTATATTTATTTGAATTATGAGATTCTTATAATTTCTGCGTTATTATTTATAAAAGCATACTGATATTCATTATCATATATCTTTAAAGAAATAAAATAATAAGATTCGTAGGGCAGATAAGGAAATTATAAAATATATAAATGACATTTCTTTGTCAGATAGCATCAGCTTCATTCTTCCGATAGACATTGTCTCCCAGACTTTGAGACTGAGCTAGTCTGGATAAGGTAACCAAAAAAAGATCCACTGGAACTTTTACTTTTGTTTTCGAGGGGTATAATTCTTGTTAATTGATAATATGGGCACTTGAGATAAGAATTATTCCATATTCATAAATATACCTACTTGACTCTGGGGTAACAACCTGTTCTCACTCAATTTTTTAGAATAGAATTATGGGTAGACTGTTAAAATATATATCCTTTTTTGCAATGATTTGATTACTAATTTATAACTTAATATACTATTATATCTTGTAATACATAAATCCAAATATTTAACATTTTTGTTCCGTTCTTTTTCAGTAGTACATTTCATACCATCCAAATTATTTGATTCCTCTATAAGTAAATTTATATCATTCATGCCTACAAAAACATTATCAATATACCTTTTGTTAATTTTAATATCTTTAAATTTACAATTATTTAAAGTTTTACTGGCATATATAGCCAAAAAATTTGCAAACTTGTGCCACTACAGATAGACCCATAGGCTAACCTTTAGACATTTTATAATATCCACCTTCACCTGAAGAAACGATGTTATCTTCAAAAAATTTTAAAGCATCAGTAACAAATTTTATAATATATTTACAAACCCCTTTACTTTTTAATGTTTGTTCAATATTTTTATGGAATTCAACCTATCAATAGAATCATGCATTTGTGTCACATTTAATGAAGTAATGACATCACTTTCATCAATCACTATATAGTTATAAGATTGAACA
This sequence comes from Epiperipatus broadwayi, assembly GCA_028023455.1. Taxonomy (NCBI): domain Eukaryota; kingdom Metazoa; phylum Onychophora; class Udeonychophora; order Euonychophora; family Peripatidae; genus Epiperipatus; species Epiperipatus broadwayi. The sequence goes on from JAQFVV010001503.1 coordinate 53,289, forward strand.
GATTAATAATACTAATGTCAATTTAAATTAAAGTGTTATGATTTAAAAGAGTTGAACAGTAATAATAAAAATGAATATCTATTCCAACGCTTCTTAAACTTTTTTTTATTCATGACTCTTTTTTATCCTGAGATTTTTTCGCGACCCAGATATTAAATATAAAATAAATATAGAAATAAATATTCCCATAAATAATTTAATTCTTTGGTAAACAATATAATATGATAATAAGTAGTTTTAGGATTTGTTTTAAGTATACAAAAATTCATGCAAGAAAATCACATTTTAATGAGATGGATGTGCTTGTTTTTTGTTGCATAATAAATTAAATCTTGGTGATATATTTGATACTGTTGGACATAAAGCATCTTCAACGTTTTTCAGCTTTGAACAATATTTGGATTTAATATACATAAAAGCGTAAACACTTATGTATGTGGTGCTGAAATTCAGAAGAACATTTAATGTCATTTCAGAAATTGTGGGAAATTCAGTCCTAATTCTGATCCAAAATTCAATTAAGGATTTTTGTGGAAAGTCAAGTCCTAAGCTTGAGTCACTCTATAGTTCAATAAATTCCTTTTGGGCATTATATGGCAGGTGATTAATCTCATTAATATCAATTCAAAATGATCTTTGAATCTAAGATAACTTTTCGAAATCTAAATTCGAAATAAAGTATTTGCAAAACTGTGTTTCTATAGTTTTTAAGTGATCTATAATAATTTTTGCAATTAAAGTTTCACAATTATTATTTTCAATTATAAAATTGTCGATAGTTTTCCAATGGATCATTTTCTACCCTATTCTTCCAAATATTAATATTTTAATAAAACCTTCAATTTTATCTTTCGAAGTAAAAATATTCCTATTTTTTTTCCTTGAAGAGACAAGTTAAGATCATTTAGCTTTTCAAAAATATCAGATAAATAGGAGAGCTTTGATAGCCATAAGTTATTTTGAAAAAGAGCAGCAAGATCAGATTTTTGTTTAGCTAAAAATACAATAATTTCTTTTTTTAATAACAATAATCTCCTTCTTAAACTTTGTCCTCTTGACATCCATCTTACTTTTGTATGTAATAATAATTTTTTGTATTCAGAGTCCATGTCTTTACAAAGATTTGAAAATAAATGGCTGTTAAGGGTACAGCTTTTAATAAAGTTTATAATTTTAACAGCATCCTGAAGCACATCATTCAATTCTCTGATGGATCAGGCAGTGTGTAAATGTTACATGATTATTACCAGAAGCTTTAACAAATGATTTAAAACCAATATTTGTACCAATCATTGCTTTTGCACCATCTGTGCTATTTTTTTGTCTACATTATTATATGTCTTCCCCTCTTGTAAGTTTTTCCAAAGAATGACAAAATAACAATTCTTTCTCAATGTTTTTTTTATAAATGTATCTGACATATATAATAATTGGGCTATTTTTTAAATATTAATTGTTTCATCCAACTGAATTGTAAATATTGAACTTTTTTTAAGTCTAGTGATAAGTTGTTCAAATTGGTCATTGCTAATTTCAGAAATTCTATTAGTGACAGTGTCATTTGACAAAGGAATTTTCAGAATTTCATCACCATATTTACTTCCGTGACGTATTTCTACCATTTTAATAGCAGCATGGAATCTAAGATCTTCTCCAATGATGTATGGCATTTTATTTTTTGCAACCAGATATGAAACTTCATATAATGCCAGTAAATATTTTTCATTAACAGTTATAAATTTCTCAAAATAATGGGTTTTTTTTATTTGAAATTTTTAATAGTCATTCGAAATATTCTTTTGGTTTATTATCATATGAAGGATGCTTGGATTCAAAATGCCTTTTTAATTTTGATGGTTTCATTCTCTCCATAGACAATTGAAAATTAAACAAAAAGGTTGTTTATTACTATCACAGTTGTTGAAAATAAAGCCAAATTGGAGAAATGTCTCTTTTTTGCATCTTAGATGCCCTTTTCTGATTACGAGATCCTGCTTGAAGAGATTTTCATGTGTATCATTACCTTTGGCATTCAAGTTCAACCATTTATCCATGGGTAAAAAGTATTTTTATCCTAAAACATAAATAAAATAACAGTACTTACGAGTTAGCAGAGACACCAAGTGGCAGCCATGTTTTTGCTTAATTATAGGAAGCATATTTATTTCCATATGTTCTATTTTTAATATCCGCATTTGTTTTATTTTTTAATATTTAAAAAAATATCAATAAATCAATTATAAATTACCTGTTAAATTTAAAAAATAGGAATATGTTTTTATTTGTTAATAAAAAAAATGACAATAAGTTTGAAATAAAAATAAATTTTTATAATAACTAATAGGATGATAAATTTTGAATAAAAAGTGAGAAAAACCAGTAAACAAGCATTTTTATATATAAAAAATAATATCTTTCATAATATTTATTCAAATAAATACTAGCCTTAGTCAAATAAAACAGTAAAATACAATATTGTGTGGTTCTTGCGATGTGGACACTTATTGAAATGAAACTGAAACAAATAAATTGACAGGAAATGCATTATATAATCATAGTGGTGCCAACCTTATTCTCACCACTGCAGCATATATTTTGATTCTGAAATAACTTATATGCTGAAATTGCAATGCGACACCACTATATGATGAATTTAGGTTATTTTTCAATATGTAAATACAATTGACACCTCAAATTGACCATCATTATGATTTTATAATTGCACTGTACAGAAAACATAATATATTAAAGATATTGAAGGGATTGCAACCAATATTTTTTTAAATTTATGTATCTGAATTAAATTTTTACTCCCCCAACTTTTCACTTCATGACCCAATGGGGTCATGACCCACAGTTTAAGAAATGCTGATCTATTCCATAAATTTCAAATTCTCAAGTGAAATTATATATATAAGAATGTGTTAAATGTTTTGTTTTGTGGTTCAAATAATAATAATGTTAGTGAATAATTTTAAAAGTACCATACATGTCAAGCGAAAAAGTAATATTGTTTATCAATTTTTTTTGTGATTGCATGTTATCACATATCAATAAATCAAGGTGCAGTATAAAAAAATGATTTAAAAAGCATCAATTGTTATAAAATCATATAAAAAATAAAAATAATAATAATTTAATAACAGCTTCAGTTTTCTTGGACTATAAAAAGACATGTAAATATAAATTTAATTTTGATCTTTAAAATGTTAAGATTCTTAATAAAGAAAAAAAAAACATAATAAAAGAAAAATTAAGGAATATATATATATATAATTGACAAACTGCTAATGTTAAAATTCAGGAATCCTGGGATTTGACTTGATGGCATTTGCTATTGTTTTTTTTTAATTAAATGGCAGTGAATGAGAGTTAAGTAAATAACCAAAAGTACTTCTGCAAATTATAAGATGATGTATACTAAGTTATCACTGTATATTTATTATTTTATTGTTATAATATATATATATATATATATATATATATATATATATATATATATTCAATTATATATATTTATTATTTTATTGTTATAATATATATATTCAATTATATTCTTTTTGTGTTTTTCTTAAATTGATTAAGAATGGAAATTAAAAAATTATATTTATGTATAAAAGAATAACTTTACCTCTTGATGTTTCTTGGAAATCATTAATTACTAATAGACAATCCTCCAGAGGTTAAACTAGTTTTCATTAATTTATAACAGCCTTATATATATATATATATATATATATATATATATATATATATATATATATATATATATATATATATATATATATATATATATATATATATATATATATATGTGCCATTACAATTTAGTCACTAGATAAATTTATAGTAATGTGCATGTAGAAAAGGTAAACCAAAAATCATCATATAGTTCTAGATTATACTAATTAAATAATTATATATTAAAATTATGAGACTGCGAAGTAAAGTTACAAAGTAATAAGCAGATTTACACTGAGTCAATATCTTCCAAGATACCGTCTCAATGGCATAAGAACACTATCATCACATTATCATCTTACTATTACATCTATAGTATCCTTATGACTTTTAAATGAAATAAATTATCTTTAATAATACTAAAATAATTCCTAACTTTTAACTTAAAATATAATTAAATAATCTCAGGTTCTTCTAAGTTGTTTTAAAATAATAATAAATTATGTAAATAAGTATGATGTGGGATTTTATATCAAACTTAGATACACCTAACTTATTTTAATAATAATAATAAATAATACTAATCTTAAAGTGTAATTTAATCTCATCTATTTTTCTTATATAATCAATCATTAAATGAATAAACAATCATATGTATATCTTTTATTTCATATGGTATCTTAATTTTAGAATAAATTAAAATCTTATACTTAATAATCTGTGGCAATAAACAATATTGTATTCTTATAATGTGCATTATAATTATCTTATGACCATTGCAATATTTTATGTTCATGTCAATCAATTCTTATAAAATAATGTTAAGCAAATATGTTATTCAATTCTAAGTAATAATAACAAATTCATTTTGTGCAAATATTATGTTTATTTCAAATCATCTGATGTCAAAATGCTGAGGTGAAAAATAATGAAACTCGACACACTTTTAAAACAAATTAACAAATTTATTTACAATAACTTCAAATAAGAATTTATTTACACTATTTACAGTTTTAGAATTTATGACAACAAATAAAATAAAAATAAGAAATACAAATATAAGAGGCTTACACTGTTATTAACTCATGTACCTAATAAGCAATTTTACATTCCTTCAAATGCTATATTAATAATATTACAGTGTGTTTTTCCAAAACTTAGATTTTTAAAATAAATAGTAATGTACTTTAATTACTACAAATAACAATATATGTCAAGACTATTTATGTAGCATGTGTACATAATGAAACTCTACTAATTAAATAGCTACATTAATTAAGTATTACCATTTATAATGTATCATCATATATTTACTTTATTATTAGCATTGCTTAATAGCTTTATAAAATTAATGTATCTTTGTAATGTAAAACAAATAATTGACTGTAATTATACTTTACTTAATGTAATTCCTGTTATATGTTTTATCAAATATGCATTACATATCTGTACTGTTCAAATATTATTATTTAAATTATTTATCAATTTCAAATTCATAAAGCATTACCTTAGATAAATTCTATGATTCTTTTCTATGTAAAAAATCATTACTTTACTTTATGTGTTATTTAAATCCTTTCTGATAAATTCCTATCTATAAAACATATTCTAAACTTATCTAAAAATTTCCGGAAAACAAACATCAACTTCAAACAAAATATTCGTTATCCAAATTACCTATATTACATTGTTTATACTTAGTAAACTTTTCAATCTAAATATAAGCTTCTACCTAAACGTAACTTAACTTATTTAATAAAACAAAATACAAAAAAAAATAAATAGACTTTTAAAATCCTTCTCTAAATTGCAAAAATAAAATAATTATTAAGATAAATAATAAACATCATTTTAATACTAAGCATAAATAAAAATATCAAAATTATTTACGAAAGAATCATATAATTATTTCTAAGCTTCTTACGTAATGTTGTATCATGTTGATATTATAGATTAAAATTTATGCATATTTTAATAAAGTTCGTTGCCAATATAATGTATGTGTTTTCATAAAATATCTATCCATTCATTCTACAACAACATAATATTCAGTTGATCTAAAGAAAAACATATTAAATTCATTAAAAAAAAACATTATACAATATTTTTACCATAATAATAATAATGTCCAATCTGCTACCCAGCATTCTTCGGAATTTGCAGCTTCATAAAATAAAAAAAATCATTCACATTTTCACTCATAAACATTCATTAGAATATTCCGTGTTATATTAATTATAAAAAATAAATTTATGTAATTAATTATTATATTATTTTAAAGTTACTATTTAATAAATGTACCTAACCTACTCTTTAATAGTTTAATAATATTTTAAATTTTATGTTAAATAAATAAAATAAAAATTATATTATGTATTCCAGCGATGACTTTTGTTCTACCATAAAAGTTCTAATAAATATCCTACGTATAAAGTCAATAGAACACTATTTCCTGTTCCGTTGTATCACGTGTTTCTTGAAAGTTTATAATAAAAAATGATAACGTTTATTTTTTTTAAAACAAAATAATAAGTTCCAACAAGAAAAACAAATAAAAAAAAAATAGTTTATAGGTTCTATCTGGATCCAGTTCTTCATAGAATATTATTCCAAAAATTACTATTTCTAAACTAATTTATAGTTTATAAATTATTTTCATTGAAATTATTTTAATCAACTTGGCTTGGCTTGGACGTCCATGTATTATTTACGCATTTAAACAATATATCTAGGTAAGAATCTATTTTTCCATCTATAACGGCCAGCGTTTAGATAACTTCAATAAAATAATTTTATTATATTACGATTTTTTTAAAATACTTATACTTATAATATATTTGCCTTTTCAAATTATCAATATCTAGTCTTTTAAGCATAAAGACTTAACAAGGCAAGTATTTATTTAAAATTATTACTGCTTCTTATATCTTTCCTTAAGATACATATTTTACTTTTATAATTTGTCAAAATACTTTCTTTTACAGAAATATTTATATTTCTTTAAAATATCTATTAATAATAGACAATAGTAATTTAACTTTTGAAAACTATTTATAGTCCAAAATACTACTTTTCTCGATCTTATAGTTTTCTGTACTAATCCAGCGTCTGTTACTTTTCTAGCATAAAGTTTCTGATATATTTCTACGATACGTGATGTTTCCATGATCATTTGTACGTAAATTGAGTTTCGATATTGAGAAGACGAATAGGGAATTATTAAGTTTCTACTGCATACTTATCATTTAAAAATTATAAAATTATATACAATAACACTCTTATGATTTTAAAACTGATTTTAAGAGCGTTTATAAATTTACTTAGCTATTTTCTCAATAGCACAAACGACTTAGAAGTTTTATTGTAGAGAGCCCCCTTCAACAATTGAATCCAGCTTATATACTGCCAGAAACTCCTTATCTGATTGGTACGTTTAAACAATCAAATTTTGCTTATTTACATATTTACCAACACAATATTAAAAATAAATAATGACTTATTTAATATTTAATATTTTATCAAATTCTTTCAAAACAATATTTATCGTTTATTTAAATCTATTAAACATTCTTTTGAAATATTCTTTCTGGATTTAAATCTTAACTTTTATAAGATCATTTAAAATAAATCAAGTCTTTTTATACGTCATATTTCAAAACAACATTTTAAAACCAGTTTTAATATTTTACATTGAATATCTTTATTTTTATCTCGTGATAACTCACGTATTATTTATAAATTTTATAACATGATTTTTTAAAATAATTACGCAACTTTATTAGACAACTTCCACGCATATGTGTATAACATCTGTTCTTTATAACACAAGAACGCTTGCTGTCGTCTAAAAATAAACTAACAATTGCTTTTTTAAAATAAATATTTATTTAAATAAATAAGATATTATAACAGATTTTAAAATAATTATTTGATATGATTAAAATCAAATATTAATCTCAATTTAAATACTTATAATTTAAAATATTTTTATTCACTTTTAACATATATTTCAAATTAAATAAATATCTTTGTCTAATTTTAACTTGTCTTTTAAATACTTTAGCTTTAAACATTTGTTATTAAACATATTAATGCAATATTACATCATAATCATCATCATTTTAAATATCTTCTCAATATCAACACAATTCACATATCAAATACTCATAGATTGCTTTAATTAAACTTATGGTAACATTACCACAAGCAAAGTCAACATCACATATTTAAAATACTTCTTAAATTTAAAATTTTCTACTAGATTAGCACAAAACTTAAATGGTGACCCATACAAAAGGGCACATATTCCCCTCCTTCGGATAAAATTTTAAATTTAACATCCATTCTTTATTATCTTCAATCCACATTTATCAATTTTATCTTTCTTATCATTTAAATATCATAACACATTACTTTATCACAAAGTTTCATAAAGCATTAAATATCATCTTAAATTTCACTAAGAAAACACTTTTAAATAAACTACAATGACTTCTTTACTTCCTAAATTAAGTTTCACTTCTCTTTACTTATCTCTTAATTAGGTTACTTTCATTTCCCTAATATTTCTACAAATATCAAGTATTTAAATTCTCTTACATACACCTTTTACATAAGCTACTAAAATACATATTATTATAGTTAATCCTATATTTTAAACTACTCTATGTATTTTATTTATAACTTATTACTAACTTCATTAGCAATCTTATAGATTATCATTTAACAAATCTACATATTTCTCTTTTAAAAAGATTAACCTGATCCCTTAAAATTAATCAATTTTATGATCATTACCATATTATACATTAATCCTCCATAAGATCCACTTATAAGTACTTTAAACATATGAGTTTTATACTCTCTAACCTTATTATTTAGCTTTTTGCTTTAAAATATCTATTGTAATAGCTAATTCCACTTTTATTTAGTCATTCTGACAAACTTATTTCTTTTTAAACTGTTATTTACATATTTTTGTAAATTTCTTCAACTAAAACTTTATTTATTCTGCTAATTTATCACATAATAAATTATTTATTTATGTCAAGCATTATATTTAAACATGACATTAAAATATTTATTCATATTACTTTCAAATTATAACTCACATCTCAGATGGAAATGGAATTAGGCTCCTTGCATTATAAGTTCCCTTTTCCCCATCTGGTGTGGTTAACATAAACGCATTCTCTCCTACTTTGCAAGATATTCTATATGGACCTTCATATAGACTAAGAAATTTTTTAAATTGATTTCTTTGTAGGTTGCTAACATAGAACTATCTTATGTTTATTTTGCAAAGCCAAAAAAAATAATAATAATATAATGCCATAATACATTATCAAACACACATCTTCTTTAAGAATTACCTGTCTTAATTATTATATATCTTCTTCTTTAAATCTAAACTTTAATTTTCTCTCTCCTTTCTAATTTAACTTTTTATTACTAGTTTTACTAGCTGGTCTCTTCAAAATGGTAGTTACACCACTTGTAGAAGGCTGATTATGCAAATCCTCACTTCTATCTTTATTTGTATTATACTGTACAGTTTTCTTAAAATATGGAGACATTCTATCTCTACCTTTATAACTAAAACTTCTCTTAAAGCCTCCAGGAGATTTTACTCCAGTATTGATACTAAGACTTGCTAATGGGTAATTATTTTTATCCCTATTTACTCTAAACTTATTATCAATAGATAACTCTGATACTTCCAGAGCATCCAATATTTCGGAGACTCCTTCAATTGTTCCACGGTCAGCAACTATTAGCAACTGTTCCACATGCTTTGGCAAGTTGTGCCTAACGATTCGAACAATTTGTCCCTCCGATAATGGATAAGCAGTCAAAGTCTTCAAACGAACGGCTTGACTTCTGAAAAAACTTGTGTAGCTGCCTTTGCTAACTTGGTACTTGTCTTGGGTAATTTGATACCGAATGCAATCCTGTTTGTCAGAGTTCCAAAAGCTCCCGACAAATAAACATTTGAAATCACCATACGTCATTGGCTTCACAAACAGGGATTGCCACCAATCTTTAGCTACTCCGTATAAATGATTGCTACACACGGCTACTTTCTCCTTTTCAGACAAAGAACATATCGAAAATAATTCATCCAGATTGTTTAGAAACTCCGAGGGATTTTCCATGTATTTCCCTTTAAATGGTTTAACTTTCATAAACCTTAAGGCCATAGAATTATTTGAACTACCCTCATGACTAATTACTTCTCTAGTTGGTCTATTGTCAATTTCCTTCACAAGAGTATTGTCTGACTGATTATTATTATTACTACTTGGCTTAATTAATTCTATATTATTTATTTGTGAAGAATCAACATAGTCAACATATGCTTTACTACTTATTTTTCCTGTAAACATTTCTGCCTTGGCATTACTTATACTTTTCATTTCTATTTGATCATATACTTGCTGAAATTTCCCTTCTAAGTCCATCTGTTCAAGCACTTTTTTCACATATCCTTTTTGCTCTTTTCTGAACTCATCTAGATTCTTATCCAAAATTTCTTTATATTTGTCATTACTTTGTTCTATCATTCCTGCATGATCCTTTATATCTTTCTGAATACGTTTTATATTTTCTCCAACTTTCGATCGATATTTATTTTCATCGACCTTTTTGACATCTATACTCTTAAATTTCTCTACTAATTCCTGCTCTATTTCATTTTTTATGTCCCTTTTTGTCTGAATTATAGTACTCTTAACATCTTTGATATCTTCATTAAGATTACTAACTTGGTTCTTCACATCACCAATTTCAGTATTAACTTTTAATTTATAATCCTCAATTTTTAAGGTTAAATTATTATTATTGATTTTACATTGATCAATAGATTCAGCTATTTGATCTCTTAGTCCTTTAATTGTGTTTTCTGAAAACTCATGAAATTTTCTTTCTAGCCTTTCTTGATTTCTATCATCAACTTTTAGTATTTCTAATTTTAAAGACTCAATTACTTCTTCATTCTTATCAAACCTTATGTCTATACTATCCATTCTATCTTCCATTTTCTTATTTATACTTTTTATTTCATTCTTAATAGAATCATTATCTTCTTTTAAAGAATCTAATTTTATATTCGTATTTATATTCATATCTTTCATTTCTTTCTTAAAAGAATTATTATCCTCTTTAATAGAATTAACAATACTTTGACTCATTAACTCAAAATGTTTCATAACATCAGCTATTGAAAAATTATCTACTCCTTTCTTAGTTTTCACTAATTCTTTGTCTGCTGTTTTAAAAATTATCTCTTCTTCCTCCTCTATTTCACTATCCATACTTTGAGTATCTTTTAATATTATTTCTGAATCTGCTAATTTCTCTACTTCTTGACTATCCACACAACTGTTATCTTCAACAACAAAATTTGACATTTCAACTTCTAAATCTTTATCCCAATTATCCATTTTTTATATTTCTTTAAAATTCAATCCTAACAATATGCAGTACTTATTATTTTTATATTTTTAAAATACAATTCCCATCAACCTTCCCATCTCCACTCAACTCACTTTTACAACTAATCATATAATAGTATCCTCAAAAACTCTACATTACTTACTATTAAATAATTATATAAATTTCAATAACAAAATTGTGTCATATCATTTATTTTTACACCTATGACCCACAGACAATTTGCACATAATATATAATATTAAATATCTATTTAAAATATTTCAAGAATTGATATGGTCACACTATAATATAATTATTTGCCACATTTCTATAATTTATTGTTTTATTAACTTAAAATCAACATAATATTTAACTTCAAAGAATAATCATATTACAGATACCACATGAAAATATAATACTCTACTGATAAATTTTTATATTTTAATTTTATTTTAATTTTATAATCAACATCTAATCAATTATAAACATTATTATAAAATACTAATTATACTTATCACTTTATTCTCTTAACATATACTAATCCTAAAATTATATATCTTAATCCTTAATTAAATATTTAGCCTAAAACGCCAAAAACTTTCTTGACCACCTATCGGGCTGATAAAATTGTAACTTTAACATATCAAACCGATAACGTTTGAACATCTAAATCCTACTTAAACATATCATGCCAATAACGTTGAGCGCCAAAATCTTCCTTTTCCAACCATCGGGTTGATAACCAATAGCCGACCACGTTGCGTGCCAAAATCTTCCTACCCTTTGTACCCTTACTTCTTGATATATAAAATAGTTTAAAATACAACTAGCTCAGTTACATTATTATGTTTAATTAAAATTTGCATATCTATCTTTAATATACTTTTATATTATCATAT